>VOPJ01000488.1:30621-42203 GCA_014673585.1 Semibalanus balanoides
ATGACTTTGGCTTCAGTGCTTACAGTTAAGTATCTGCAGTCAACACTTATAAAATATAATTCATTACCGATACTTTATCTCAATTATCCAGCTTAAACATGCTCCGGAATAGCCATTTGGAAAATTGTGCATTTGTTGACGTTTTCACGAATTTTAGCTTTTATCATGGACAATTTTACACAGGTAAAAGTTCAAAATTAAAAAAATAAACAATAGAACGATAATTTTGGGCACCAAAGACGTTATATCCAACAACGCGTATAGTTTTTAGACAGATAATTATTGCTCCAAGAACGGGCTAAGAAATTACCATTTTTTTGGTAATTTTTCACATTTTCAAGTGCGATTTTGCTCACCCAAAATTTGAGCTAATTTTTTTTTGAAAATAATTTTAATCACTCTTATACCGAAAGGCAAAAAAATATACTACGCCATTTTTACATAAAAATAATTCATTTATATGACCTACCCTAAGGGACATTTAGTCAATAGTAATAAGACAAAAGTCCGAAAAGTTGGCGGGTAAAAAGTCAACGAGGAAAAAAGTAAACAGTAATAAAGTAAAACGAATTCAAAGTCAATTGGAAAAAAGACGATAGGGTAAATGAGCGGATGTTAAAAGTTAAGGGACATTTAGTCAATAGTAATAAGACAAAAGTCCCAAAAGTTGGCGGGTAAAAAGTCAACGCGGAAAAAAGTCAACAGTGATAAAGTAAAACGGATTCAAAGTCAATTGGAAAAAAGATGATAGGGTAAAAAGCAAACTGACAAGAAGTCGTGCTTGACGAATTCGACAGACCAAAAGTCAAACGGATAAAGAGTCTTCGGGGAAAAAAGTAAGAAGTCAAGAAGTTGACATGGAAAAAAGTCGACAGACGAAAAATTTATCCGTGTCCCACACCAGAGCTAAATCTGACTCGCTAATCCGAAACCACTTAGGGATGTTATTGTAAACCAGTTGAAGGCCGGGGTCCGACGCTGCGAAGCGCATTACGCTAATCCTGCCGACCTTGAAGCCGGAGTCCGACAACGCCATCACATTCACTCAGCCAAACCAAACTCCGGCCTGCTGGTGACAAACGGACGCTGAGAGCTGCAGCCTCTCAGCAGGGCAGCCTCTCAGCAGGGCCTCTCTGCAGCCTCTCAGCAGGGCCAGCTAGTGTTGACTTTTTATATGTTTGACTTTGTTTCTTTCGACTTGAATTCAGACGACTTCTTAGTCTTGGACTTTCAGCGTGTTTACTTTTTACCATGTTGACATTTTTTATTTCCGATTTGTCATCTTTCGACTTTTATCTATGCGACTTTGTACTATTCCGACTTTTAGCGTGTCGACTTTTTGCCATGTTGACTTTTTACCATTCTGACTTTTCATACTTCACTTTTAGTTGTGTCGACTTTTTAACCCTATTCCCTGCGGGGGGAGATTCTGCCCCCCTCGGTAGTTTTTCGCCAACCGCTTCTGAACCGTAACGTCTATCATATTGAAACTTTCTGCATTTTCCTAAATATGAATGACGCGTGCTTTTTTTAAATCGGAGCAGCAGAGGCATAAAAGCGTCAGAAACTAAGTCGATGCTTTGTACATCATACATTATTGTATTATATATATTTTGGGGCAGAGGCGAACTCAGGTACATAAAATGGGAGGCGATATTATCCGTCAATTTAGGCCGAACTTCAAATAAAAAAGATGATAAAAGGCGTTTCGCATATGGTGCCCCCATGTTGTTTACCTTAATTCGCCTATTCACAATTTGTTACATTTAACAAATTACAGCAACAAAAGCCACATGAGACGTTCCCACGTCCAAAACACTAAAGAAAAACACAAATTGTTTATTTAAAAATCCCCCCATTTTTATCCCTAAGTACGCCTATGATTTTTCATTTTTGTACTTGTCCCTTTCACACATTGAAGAGCATGACATTGGAAGCTCATTTTTGTGCATGCAAATCGGTCGAAACACATTTTCAAAATGACCTAAAAAAAAGGTATTTTGTGCCCCCTGGCCCCACATTTTTGATCAAAAAAGCGATTTTGAAGTCCAAAATGTGAAATATTTCTTACCTTTTATCTTTTGACTTTTTACTCGGGAATCCAGTGAGAACCGTAAAGTATTTATGTAATATGGGAAACAAGATTATTGTTAAGGCGTCGCCAAAGGGGACTCGGGTGGCCGAGTCATTCCGTACGCCCCCCCCCCCATATTGCTCGCTCCTATCTAAATTAATAGGATCTTAGCATGAACGCTATACGAGTTGCTAAAGAAGTCTTAACACCACTGACTGCCACCTTCCCAGTTAAAATTATAAAAATATATATATAAGGTTCGCTTGGAGGGTTCAGACTATTGTTCGTCATGAGCCCACCAACCCAAATCCAGCCCATCCCAGGCCCATAAACACTAAGCCCATGCCAACTAAGTTCATGCCCAGTCAAATTTATCATATTGAGGCCCATTATTAGTCTGGCCTATTCAGATTAAGCGTCAAATCATTTTTTTTAACCAAATCTGCAATCATTATCCTAGCATAAGTACTTGTATACTATATACGATAAATGGAATCATTCATTTGTGTGTTGCTTTGAATGAAAACTGCTAGTAAAATATTTTTAGCTATGACCTGGCTTGGGCTGCTCCTGCATTACTTCAACATAGTCTCAGCCCAGGCCCGCCCAGAGTCCAGGGATTTATGCAAAGTTGAAGCCTGGGCCTGGCCCAGCCCAGGCCCAGCCCAGGCCCAGCCCAGGCCCAGCCCAGGCCCAGCCCAGGCTCACCCTGGCCTAGCCCATGGCGTCTCAGCAGGTCTCCAGTATGCCCAGCCTATGGTCCTCAATGTCCAGCCCATGTCCAAGGCCCTTCCCATGGCCAGTCTATAGTCCAAGTGTTCCAGGCTCATACGGCCTTGAGTCATATGGCTCGAGCCATAGGCCATGCCAAGGCTGCCAGTCCTAGAGGCCCTTCAGCCAATGGCCTCAGTCTCAGGCCCATGCCAATGCCCTCAATGGCTCCTGCCATATGGTCCTATGCCAAGGCCATTCCAAGTGCCCAGCCAAGGCCTCTTAACAAGGCCCAGCATAGGCCCAGCCAAGGCCCAGCCAGGCCCAGCCCGGCCAGCCAGGCCTTTTTGTCCCTTAAGGTTCTCCACCCAGGCCCATGTCCAGGCTTCAGCCCAGGCCAGCCCATGCTCCATAGCCCATGGCTCCATGGCCAGTGCCTGTCCAGGCTCTCAGGCTTCCTAAGGCCAGTCCTAGCTTCATGCTCCAGGTCCAGCCAGGTCTCAGCAGGTCCTCAGTCCCTGGCCCATGTCCAGGTCAGCATCCATTGGTCCGAGCCCAGGCCCAGCCCAGGCCCAGCCCAGGCCAGCCAGGCTCTCTGCCAGGCCATGCCCAGGCCCAGCTGGCATCAGCCCAGGCCCAGGCCAGCCAGGCCCAGGCCCTCAGGCCCAGGCCTCAGGCTCAGGTCCAGTCCAGGCCCAGCCCAGGCTCAGCCCAGGCCCAGCCTCATGTTCAGCCTATGTCCCTAGTCCAAGGCCTCAGCCCAGGCCTCGCCCAGGTCCTCCAGCCCAGGCCCAGCCCGCCTCAGGCACCAGGCCCAGGCCCAGGCAGGCCAGCCAGCAGGCCAAGGCACAGCCCAGCCCAGCCAGGCCCAGGCCCGCCCCTAGGCCCAGCCCAGGTCAGCCAGGCCCAGCCCAGGCCCAGCCCAGGCCCAGCCCAGGCCCAGCCAGGCCCAGCCCAGGCCCCAGGCCCCAGGCCACAGCCCAGTGCCAGCCCATGCCCAGCCCAGGCCCAGCCCAGGCCGCAGCTCCAGTGCCCATGTTCAGGCAGCCCAGGCCCAGCCTGGCCAGTCCAGGCCAGCCAGGCAGTCCCAGGCCCAGCCAGGCCCAGCCCTAGTGTTGTCCCAGCCCAGGCCAGTCCCAGGCTCAGCCCAGGCCAGCCCAGGCCTCAGCCCAGGCCCAGCCCAAGGCCAGCCAGCCAGCCTAGGTCCATCCATGGCCCAGCCAGGCCCCTCAGCCCCAGACCCAGCCTCGTCAGCCCAGCCAGGCCCAGCCCTTGGCGCCATGTCCAGGCCCATCCAGGCCCAGCCCAGGTCCTTTTAGCCCAGGGCTCAGCCCAGGCCCAGTCCAGCTCTTGTCAGGTCCAGTGTCATGGCTGCCAGCCCAGGCCAGGCACTCCTCAGGCCCAGCCCAGGCCCTGCCAGCCAGGCCCAGCCCAGGCCCAGCCCAGGCCAGCCCAGGTCCCAGCCCAGCCAGCCCAGGCCCAGCCCAGGCAGCCCAGGTCTCAGCCAGGCCCGCCCAGGGATCCAGCCCTCAGGCCCAGCCAGCCTCAGCCCAGGCCCGCCCGGCGCAGCCTCATAGCCACAGCCCAGGTTCCCAGCTTCTCAGCTCTCACGCCCCAGGCCCAGTTCCAAGGCCCAGCCCAGCGCCCAGCCAGGCCCCAGCCAGGCCCAGCCCAGGCCCAGCCCATAGGTCAGCCCAGGCCCAGCCCAGGCCCAGCCCAGGCCCAGCCCAGGCCCAGCCCAGGCCCAGCCCAGCCCCAGCCCATAACGAACTCTGGTTCATACAAATTGCATGTGTTACCATGTGTATGTTCGCCCGAATTGAAGAGCTGCTGACAGGACGTATAAGCATAGGGAGGTTTGTCAAATTACTGCGCATTATCATGTTTATGCTAACTGTGGGTTGCAACATTTCGTGCAACGCGCCGCACTCGATGTGCACCAGTGTGATGTGGTGAGCCTGTACCAGTGTGATGTGATGATCTGGTGAGCTGGTGACATAACTCCAGGTGTATCAGTGTAATGTGGCGAGTTGGTGACAATAAATCATGATTGGTATCCAACATAATCGATTGGGCATAGCAAGTAACGTAATATTGGTTACAGACTACGAAAAATAATATTTTTGTTATCGGAATGTGTTTTAATAACAATGTGATTTGAAAAGCTGCTACAAGTTTGCATTAAGTTGTATTATTATTTATATAATTATATCTATTGTTGTTTAGCTGGGACGGCTGCATGATATCAGAGAAATATATTCAAACAACAGCTTTTTATATTTAAATGGGAGCTTTCGAAGGCCGTACGGCCTCCTTCTTCAGCCTTGGTAAAAACACATCAAAAACAGACACAGAAACAGTGATCGATAAGTAGGTATGTACAATGAATACATTTCAAAATTCATAATATGTTAAAACGACGCATTATCTTTTTCAAATTCAACTCGCTACGCATCTTGGTCAGCGCCCCTCAGCCGGGGAGCCAACGGAAACACAGAAACACGGGCCCCCGTAGCTGCCAGGCCCAGCACCAGCTCAGTGAAGAGCCGCGAGAGTAACCGCGGGCTGAAAGAGGCCAGCGCGATGTCGTTGCCGCCAACCATGAGGAGGATTTTTAGTGGCCGCAACCGGAGAGCGCACTCGATGGCCCATCGTCGGAAGCGGTCGTCACCGATGCGGCCGCCTCTCCATCCCGCCGTGGCGACCGATGGAGAGAGGACGCAACGCCGCCCGGCCCATAAAGGGCGTGATCGCCAACAGAGCGAATTAGTCGGTATCACGACGAATTAGCTGGTATCACGACGAATTAGTCGGTATCATCGAGTTTTGCGTTCGGCAACACGACGAATGAGCGAATGCGCTAATTCGCCCAACGAATTCGCGCTGCGGAGCGCAATTTCCAAACCAGTCGATCGTTCGGCGGAAATCTGTTTTGCAGTGTTTTTCAAACATTAGGAATAGATAGTATGACTTTGCCTTGTCTCTATAGGTGATTATAATTGATGAAAAAGTGTTTTAGAATTATGATTTCTGCTATTACGCGGGAAATAACTCACACAAGCTATGGATGGCGCAGCAGTGACAAAATCACGACGGATAAATTAGTTGTTGCGTGGATGTTGCCGAACGCACGAGACAAGGCTAATCGTCGGGAGCGAATTCGCTGGATTCGTCGGAGAGCGAATTCGCTCTGTTGGCGATCACGCCCAAAGCGAAGCTGTCGCCGACCACGAGCAGCATCGTACTGAAACGAAAGGGATCTCCGGTAACCAACGGATATAAGCGAAACTCGCGGGAGGTAGACGACGGCGAAATGGAGGCCGACCTGGTAGGCAGACTGTCCCGGACCTCGTTGGAGCAGCTACAGAAGAGGTAAGCGCAGGCCTGCCAACAAAAGACGAATTCTTACCAGGGCATACGCCTGTCTATAGAGGTTAGCAGAAAAAAAAAAAACAGCAAAAAACAGCAGGAGCCCCCCAGAGACTGGAGCTTGAGCGGCAGCCCGGCGCGGAAACCTCCTCCGCGGCCGGCCACAACGGCACTGGCGCCGGCCGCCCCGCCGCTGGAGAAGCCCGCCGCGGTCCTCTATACCCTGCGCCGGCGCGCGGCCGCCGGCTGATGGACGTACCAGCCGCTGCGTATGACGTCACCACTGGTGCCGTCGCGCCGTTAGGGCGCCGCTCCGCGCGGGGGTCATGGCAGACGAAACGTGAACCCCTGGTGGCGCCCCACAAAACGTGTCGGACGGACTAATCACCAATGACCATGTAATTTGTGTACCACTGAGACGACCCTTGTAATCGACGGGCCTACACGCGCCCATATCCGGAGTCATAGTACACGTCCATCTACATAAGATGACGAACGCAATCACGCCGTATACTCCGGCCGCAGGCGAAGCCGCCGAAACGCTGGCGGGTAGGTATTGGGGCTGTAACAGCTCACATATACCTCGGATCCGGTGGTCACCCTTACCTCGAAGCCGATGGCAGGCACGTGGCAATGTAGTGATGACCAGCGACGTGGCAGACCGGACCAAAGAGGAGCACAAAATGCACAATATAATTTGTCGCACGCAAGCTGTTGATTTGCTGGCGTCACAACTCACAAAAGAGAATGACGTCCGCCGGTTCTGCGCACATGAGCAGCCGGCGGCTATGTACGTGTTGCGCATGCGCGGCGGTCGCCGGCCCGCGCAAACAGTACAGTATCTGACATATATTGGTACAGTCGTTGCAATTCGCTCTGCTACTGATAAAGCCCTACAGATGGCATTCAGCACCTGAGTAGTTATTTCAAAATTAATATGTTAAAACGACGCATTATCTTTTTCAAATTCAACTCGCTACGCATCTTGGTCAGCGCCCCTCAGCCGGAGAGCCAGCCGAAACAAATTTATATACAAGTCTGAGACATGTAAACACTCGCCATAGTTACACCAGTTGGTGCTTCCAGCACGTTTCCCTCGCCTTTTCGATGTAAATACCGCTCTTTAATCTTTCGTTTTTCCAATCTGTTTCAAAAGCTAAAATTTTGACCCTCTCCCACGCGATACAGTGACCTGTTTCCAACACAAGCTTCGAGATCCCCGAGTGATTTTCATCCATATTTCTTATAGCCCTACTATGTTCCGTTTCCCTGGCTTTTATACTCCTGCATGTTTCCCCTATGTAAACCTTTTTACACTCACACTCATACTGATAAACCAAACCAGCATTTTGGGACTTCTCACGTTTGTCTTTTGGCTTCACCAGAATGTTTCTAAGATTTCTGTCTGGCTTAGTAGCCACTCTAGCGTGCGGTTTCAAGACGCGCGTCAGTTGTTCCGTGACTCCCTTAACACAAGGCAGAACCACGAGAGGCTTTTCGTGGCGTTGCTCTCTAGATCTAACCTCCCCGTCACTGGCATTAATTTTCCTACGTGTTGTGTGAATGAAACGTCTAGGATAGTTGTTCGCTTTAAGAGCCGTTTATTTCGCTTCGTTTCCGCCCACTTTATCACGTCGTCGTCGAAAATAGTCCCCCTTTTTTAACTTAAAGATTCGAATAACAGACTTCCATTATTTGTGTGCTGTGATGTTAGACTAAAATTTAGATACTGTCGGTTGTGTCACCTTCTATACACTGCCGTTTTGACTGAGCCGTCTTGAAGCCTCCTTACCTCTACGTCCAGGAAAGGAAGAACCCCTTAATTTTATTTTTCTACCGTTAAAACTATTCCTGAGGCCTGGCCGTTCCTGAGGCCGCCGTTCTGGCCAATACCGGTATGGATATAGAGGACATTTTAAGGTTGCTTCGCTTATGTCTAGACACCACTTACTTTCAGGTTAACGAGACATTTTTCAAACAAAAGAAGGGAACCGCCATGGGAAGTCAGGTGAGTGTAGTAATAGCTAATTTGTTTATGGAAGCCAAATAGAACAGAGGTCTCTCCAGTCTTTCACGCATCCTGTGAAGACTTGGAAGAGGAACGTGGATGACACGTTCGTGATTATCAAAAAGGACCATGTAGACGCCCTTCACGAGCACCTCAACGGCCAGGCCTCAGGAATAGTTTTCACGGTAGAAAACAGAAAATGAAGGGGTTCTTCCTTTCCTGGACGTAGAGGTAAGGAGGCTATCAATTGATATATATATTAATATTATATATATATAAAATTTATATATGAATCTATATATTTATATATTAATGTATATATATATATAAATATATATATATATTAAATTATATAATATATATATAATATATATATATATTATATAAGTCATATATAATATATATAATAAATCATTACTATTTTTAATAATTGAGTCGGTGTAAAACAATTAGCTTTATCTTAACTAGCTGTTTGACAAACGGAACACGGTTGCTGAGTTAACTGTATTTGTCTTATTATTTATGCTATTGGTGAAACTGCAATCGGTTCTTGCATTTCTTGAACACGTGCACTGGAGAGGGTTTTGCCAATAACGCACCCTGGACGGGGTGCAATTTTGTTACCCGGAAGATCTCTGAGAGTGTGAAAGCATGATCAAACTTACAGGTTATGTAGGTGCTATGATGATCAACATTTTCTAAAATTTAGGTTACGTTAGGTTTTATAAAATTTAGGTTACCTTCGAGGTTAAAATGAGTCGCGTAGATCAAATCTGACAAAACGTTACTGGTTTGGAATTCGACATGTGTTACGTCACAGGTTACCAAGCAGGGTGTTCAATGCTGTGTTTGGGGATTATCATTGTCATTGGTTACCGAATGTCCTCGTTTGAGTCATCCCGATCCGACCTTAGGTTCTGAATATATTGTTACGCTGACTCTGATTCTGGGCTACATTTTTTAGAGCAAATCCATATAACTAAAATATTTACAGACATATTTTTAATTTTTGGTCGTAAAACGACCATCTATTGTATTATCTTAAATGTCACACCAAATCACTGCAAAGCCCTTTTTTCGTTAGCTATTTACCAAAAACATGTGGTGGCCAAAAAATGTCCTGCCCCCGCTTCACTGCAGTGGGCGTGTGTATCATCGCCAGTGTAGCGTTCAAAGGCCGTGTGACCTTGAAAAAGGCCGTGTGACCGTGCACAAGAAGGCCGTGTTCAAAGACCGTGTGACCGTGCACAAGAAGGGTGGTTTCAACCGTCGCCCAACGTTGGGCCTGACAAGCCCCCCTGAGGTTTGTCTTAAATAACTTGTCACACATGCGGCGCATATTTATAAAATTTAAAGTAGTTAAGTTCACAGCAATTAGACGTATGCTGTCAACAGTTTATTGAAAGTTGTTGCGTTTTTTGGCAGCTGATGAAAATTCAGTGATGTCATGTTTGTGAAAAAGATAAATGTTTTTTTACAAATCGTTGGCAATACAAATTTGCGGCAAATAGGAAACGAGAGATGATATCGTTTCTTTTTCGGATTTCGCTCTGGGATGAATATTATGTAAAAATGCAGTCCATATATTTCAGCTGATCTTGCTCAGCCTTGTTCACTGACACAATTATGCATATATAAACGGAACACTCACATTTCAATGAATGTCAAAAAACGAACAGAAAAAAAAAATGTTTTGAGAAACTTGAAATAACAGTAACAAGCTTGGCACGATCTGATAAATATTACGGAACACTCTTTCACTCCTTAATTAAAGTTCGCAAAGCCAATATTTGACAAAAATAAAAATAAACACATTCGCAGAGAAACTGCCCAAGTCTGACTTAATTATGGATACCTAACCTAACAAATAATCGGCTAACTCTATATGATAAAGATCTCACATAGCCAGCATTTAACAACACAAATTAAAAAACTACATTCGCGTGAAAATCCTTTATCGGCTTAACGAAAAATTGGCCCACATCTCTGTTCATGTATGGGTCCTTTTCTTTAATTTCTATAAGCCTCTCCGCACGGTTCTCTTACCTCCAGTTGCTTCGTGCGCCATGGTTTTGCTTCCATGGGGTGCATTTCCTGTTACCAGCGGCTTTGATTGCCGGCTGGCGCCGATTTTTGTACGCGTCCATATTGAATGTCTTTTTACATGCTCGCTCAGCCTGACATCTTTCGGGGGGGGGTTTTTTTCTACCCGTTTCGCCTATGTAAACCTCACCACAGTCACATTTCACCTCATAAACTAATCCCTTTTTTTTTCCTTTAGGAAGCTTGTCCTTTACAGTGACAGTATTTCCGTAGTTTTTTTTGAGGAATGTCACGATGATGTGTGAGCACGCAGAACCGTGCGATAGGGCTGTTTATTAACACTGCATTAGCAAATGTGAGTTTCCTGTGTATATATTGCCCATATTGTGTCCAGGAAACAAGGCGAGCAAGATCAGCTGAATATATGGACTGCATTTTTACAATATCATCCCAGAGCGAAATCCGAAAAAGAAACGATATCATCTATCTTCTACCTGGGAAAAATGACTTTAAAAGAATAAACGAGAGATGTTAAAGGGAAATATTTATATTTTCCCAGAAAAATGGAGTTATCACTTGAATTCGACAGACAAGACCAAAATATATTGTAAATTCATCAAATGTTGCATACAAACTTTTCTTTCGAAAGATATTGCAGTTTAAAGTTGATAAGCGTTCCACGCTTTCAATGACCGGTACTTGCAAGCTGGTTGCAAGCACCTGTGGATCTTATCAAACTGCAGGCTTTTCCCGTATTGTTTTCTTACGCAATGGAAGGGATATCTAGTTTGAATCCTTCTTGTTTCGTTAGTATTACTAGCGATCCTATATATTTGACAGCCATTGAATAGACTAGGAAACCAAATTAGCAGTTTAACACATGCACTGGAGGGTGGGGCACTTTTTTGCCCCCACATGTTTTTCGTGAATATGTAAAAAACTAAGCGGCGCAGGGAGGTAGTATTTTGTGCGACATTTACGGCAACGCAATAGCGGATCGTTTGACGTAAAAAAATGAAATCCGTTGGTAAATTTTTGAGTTAAATGGATTTGAATTCCAAAATAACGGCCAGAATCGAGGTTGGCGAAGCGATATCTTCGGAACAAACAGTCAGATCGGGACGATTCAAACGCCATTTGGTAGCAATGCCAATGTCTATCCCAAAACGGAACTTCAGACACATTGCTATTGACCTGTGACGTCACAGAGATCAAATCCACAAAATGGTGACATTTGGCCCGATTTGACCTTTTATGACCTCGTTTGACCTTTAACCTGCGCCCCACGGGGGGGGGTTTGAACACCCCCCTCATGTTTTATCAAGATAACGAAAAAACGGCGGCGTGTAGCGCCGCAAAATTTGGCATAACTATTCA
>VOPJ01000489.1:0-18698 GCA_014673585.1 Semibalanus balanoides
CATCTTTATCCACCATCCCCTCTCCGCACCTCTGTTCCATTCAGCCCAGTCCAATTTCTCTCCTCTCTATCCCGCTCTATACCATCCGTCCCACCCGCGCCGCCTCGCCCCACCCGCGCTGCCTCGCCCCTCCCGCGCCGCCTCGCCCCTCCCGCGCCGCCTCGCCCCTCCCCTCGCCTCGCCCCTCCCCTTCCTCGGAAGCCAGGTCAGCAGGGCCGGCCTGTATCGGGACTGAGTCGGAACGCTGTCGCCCCTAAGCTGATTTAGGGCCCCCCTAAGCTGATTTAGGGCGGGCGGCGCCGGCTTGCCGGGACGACTCAGCAGATCAGCTGCTGTCGGCGACTGTGGCTCCAGACCAGGAAGACAGATGCACGCCCTCTCGTTGGGAGATCCGGCGCCGCGACTCGGTTCAGCTAGGCAGCCGTGACAAAAGGCCACGCTGATCGACCGGAATGACGATGGCTTATGGACTGGAGTGTCCCCAGAAAGATGCGGAGTGTTATGCATCATGTGCAGGTTTTAGGTTCAGTGGTTCTTTGCTGGGTTTGGCTATGATGAATAATTTAATCGGAAGGAGTTCCCTTAGTCAACTGCATGAAGAGGGAAGTTGCGTTATGTGTGATTAAATTGAAGCTCCTTTTAAAAGTTGATATCATACGAAACGAACGGAATAGCTGATATATGTGTGGGACGAAAGGCTTTAGTCTGAATAGCCAGTGCGTTCGTCAGCAGTTTTGTACAGAAGAAGATGCTGAGTCGATAATAGAGGGATCTCTGGAACGACACGAATCTCATTCTTAGAGCTCTGCAATCAGCATTTTGTCCGCTATGTAAATTGGTCACGAGACGTTTGACATGTGGGCTGTGAAGATTAACAGTCAGATATTGCAAACGATCCGAGCAATAGCTAAATAGTTACTTTGAATGAAAAGCAAATCGGTGCTATTAAACATTGGGTAAATTTTGATTGTATTGTGTACTACGGCATATATTAAACCTAAATGATAATAAGTAAGAAATGCTGAAAGGTGAAAGTTCCTGTTAAGTGTAGTTCTAATGCTATATTTTTTATGACATAATGCCATTATTATTTTAGTTAATGTTACATAAAACGCTACTTAAGATACTAGAATGAAATATGTATTGTTTCATTGCAAATATTTCAGCTTTAATTAGGATGCAGTGTTCGGCTCAATTCACTCCGAACTGATAATCTCATCATTTTGCTGGCATGCAGAATACATTTCAATTACCATACTAATTATTCCCTGCCACTTTAAATCCAGCCCTATCAGTGATTCTTCCGCGTCTTGAGAGCTGAACCATTTTCTCACATGATATGCACACCGAGCAGGAAGTGAAACGCAGGATCCTGAGAGCCTAACAAATGGACCATCGCCGATGCTTGGAATTACAATGAGCCCATTCGATGCCCGGAATAACACTCCTTATGTAACCTGGCGTTGTTAAATGGGAAGGACTTGGGCCTCCGTAGGCATCCGACCAGTCTTTTGAGGATTAAGGTGTTTATTTCCGCCCTGTTAGCTTCAGTCGGAACGCTGGGCTTCTGACCTATCCGTTAAGTGGGCAGGCCTGGGTTCGAGTCCGGCTCGGCGCTCGCTATTTGTTCTTGATTGCGGATGGGCCTGGGCGGTGGCAGCGTCGCATGAGTCAGGTGACGTCAGTAAGCGGGGCGGATCGTGTCCAGGTATTGTCGGGGCACGTAAACTTTCTCTAAAATTCTGCACCAACAGGAATTGTACGATCGGGTGGTGGTCAGGCCGTTGCGCAACAAGGCTCTGCTTAGTCGTGGATCCTGACCTTCGAATCCATCCATACAAAACATTCGGGACTAAATTTCATTAAAAAAAAAAAAAAAAAAAAAAAAAAAAAAAATTAAACATTGGCGCTTTGTCCTATGTTTTACTCACTTGAACCTACTTTTCTTAACACAAAAATAGTTGGGATGTCTTGCTATATTTTTGCTGTCTTGATCTCTGGATTATCCTTGTGATGCCTACCTACCTGGGTAGATACTAGTGGTGTCAATCGGTAACCAAAATTTTGGTTACCGAAAAAATTGTGTGACCGATTTGGTAATCGGTCGGTCAGGCTTAATATATTTTTTGACACTTTTCCGGTCAGCTTGATCGTAAAAACAATTCACTTTTTGTCACATTTTTACGCATTTCTGATTTCAGTCAGATTCAGAAATTTTAATGGCCACAATTTGCCCGAAAAATTCAATTAATTTATTAAATTATTTGGTCTTGCTTGCGGCATCCACTATTTTGCTTTGCAATGTACTAGGTTCCTTTTTCACAATTAAAATTGTCTTTTGGTTTGGAAACTTGTACATGTGTGTTTTATGAATTATGTTTGTTAACGAAAAATATTTGCCAGTAAGTATAAATAACGCGGTATACACTCTCGTGGAATAAATTGGTCAAATCTTGGACATTTTTGGCCTCAACAAAAATCGGTCAATTTTCGGACAACCAAAATGCCTGCTGTTCGGTATTTGATTGGTTTTGGTCAGGAAATTTCGGGAAAATGACATCACTAACAGATACCACATGGACTGCACATGGTCCATTGTCTCAGTCCTTATTGCACAGCAGAAGTGAAATTAGAAGAGTTTTAGAAACTAAAAAAAGAGAAGATACATAATAGACCGGCTGTACATATATGTGTTGCCACTTTCCAGGGACACTCCCACCTTACAAAATGTGTCAAATGTACGTCGTTTGTAGTGCAAATATGAAGTGAATGCTCCGAACACGATTATGACATTTGTTCTACAACAGTGCTAATTTAATACAAAATCAGTTTAATATTTTGGGCTGATGGACGTCAATATGAAGATTTTTGGGAACAAAAAGAAACCTTCACGCTTGCCATAAGTAGGACTAGTGTATTGCTAATGCTATGGCAAAAGTTAAACAAGTCGACTGTAATCAAACATTAGTAAAGAGAGACTACGGACATCGGCCAGGGCCACCATTTCAATACTTTGGGACTGGGGATGTTACAGATGTCAAAAACCAAACCAAATTTCTCTGTGATTCGACCTCAGTGGTAGTTTTAACTTATACCATACATAAATTTCAATGCCAAGCACGCAAAATGGCTATCTCAACTCAAATATTATGTTAAGGTGGGACAGTCCCTTTAATTACCTCATCACATCACTGGTTGTTTTCCAATCACCTGAACGCATGTGCGTTTTTCTAGTAACCTTGTTATGTGCTTAGAAATGGAGCAGAGACGGGGGTGTCGTTTTTCGAAAATGGCTGGTAGGGCCTCACCACTCCGCTGAAACCTAACCCACCCTTAATTAGAGTTTCTCCTCGGATTTCAAGCACCCAATTTTGAGCTCCAGTCTCCAATCATGTTTTTGTATGAAAAATAAGCAAAGCACACTTCGGTCGCTGCAACAACGGCACCGGATTCAATTATTGTCACGGATATCCATTTTGCGGGAAAAGGCCAGGGGAGAAAATCTTATCCTTGTGACGCACAGCCTTTTACACATTGTGGCCGAGTCAAATGCAATTTGTCGGTTAAACTGACACACAGCCCAAACCGGCACAGCAGTACGATTTGATGTAAGCTCTAAGCCGTCCAGCACGGAATATTTAACAGGGTAAAAGCGACGCATTAATATATAAACAAATACATTAGATGATACTAATTTAATGCACGAAAATCAAGCACAGAAGGCAAATATCCCCGGCCGAGCCTTTGACTCGCTCAGCCCGTGCATGGTCTTGCTTTGATTTGAGTAGACGTGCTTGGTTCTGTGATACTGCTAATCTGTTTGCGAAGCGGCATCACTAGGGTGTTTCAAATTTGGTGTTTATCGATAGACATGCTCATCAAAAGTGACTCCTTGCACATGCAATGAGGTGTATGTACAGGTTTAGGAAAGTCGGTTGCCGTTTTCTCACCAGCAAAGCGTTCAATAATTTTTATTTTTTTGGGGAAAAGTCACGATACAAAACTCGCCATCAAAATCACAGCGTGTATTCAATCGGCCCACAAATAGTCAAATGAGATGATTTCATATTCTGAGGACGCCTGTGCAAATTTATTACGCATTTTAGCCATGGTTCGTAAAATACAGACAGCCTCGGCCATTTTTAACTTGTTGAAGCGTCAGACGTGTTCAGAGGCCGAACGTGCTATTTTTTCGGGAAAGGTATTTTAAAAAGGACTGTAAGGTTCTAAATATATGACTCAGGACTTCCATAGCGATAAATTCACCTGTAAAATTTGCCATACTAGTACAATAGGTTAAAGACACATATTGTTGACAATTAGCAAATATTGTGTTCAAATTGTGTTATAATATTGATTGAGGTTATGAACCTCTCATGTCCTACAAGTCAGAGGTGGAGTGCCTGTGCACGTGCGTACCCTTTTTGCATCTCAGAAACTACCCGACTCATTGAGTTGAAATTCGACACACATTTCAATTCGCACTCGCTCGTTTATCGCCAACTATGGCGTCTTACTCGTTCAATTATTTGTTCTTAGCCCTTTTTCCTATATTTATTAGCTAAGTCTTTCAATTTTGCAATCCAGTACACTTTAAATAAATACAAAGTGAAGCACCTACGTTTGATCATTACTAAATTTAAATGTTCCTTCATCCTGCGGTAATTTTTAATATTTGAAAGAACTAACAGTTCTTTTTCACTTGTGTGTCCTGTTATTGATTCTCAGCACTTTGTAACTAAAACAAATGCAAGGTTTGACGTCTACAACTTATTCAATTTTTTATTTTTATTTGTACCCCGTAAAATTTGGGGTTTGGATTTTACTGGGTACAGTGTACTCAGTGTACCAGCTGGTGGTTATGCCCAAGTCCGCAGCTATGGTGATTAAGCTATGTGTAATGTGCGGTGGTATGAAGATGATTCGATGTTTTTATAAAGATAGGACCACCGGGTGGTCCTATCTTTCACAAACCTGCCGACGGAGTATGCATTCAGGAGCCGCAATTGCTGACAGATCACTGCGGAGCCTGCAAAGACAATTTCCCTTACTCTGAGGCGTTTCATTCCCTCCAGACAAGTCGGAAAGTGACAATCGGTTTATGTAAGGGAGGTATGTATTGAAGGTTGCAGCAAAATACGAACGAGTGAATTCCAGCGTTTGATTCAATATAAGTGTTGACAATTTGTCCTGACCAACCCTGTATGTAAGTCTAGGATCGGAACAGCATCTTTACTGTGATTACGATTTATATTGGAAGGATAGTTGATAGTTTTAGGTTTTTCATCCTCTGTTGTGATGTGATGGTGTTTTTGACAGTGCAATATCCTCTGTTATGATTAGCAGTAGCACCGATTTACCAGCCTCATCAAAAGCAGCATGATAAAACGTGACATCCAACAGCAGAACATGCGTTATTTCCTCTCCTGTCTGAAATATTATGTGCTTCAAATTTTAATTCGATAAAAAATGTACCTTTCTGCAATGCATTCAACCATTTGATTGCGCTTGCCAGTTCTGAAACAGCAAAGGCAAAAGCAAAGGTGCACTACGTTTGCATACCCTGAGTCCCTCAATATATTGATTGGTAATACTAATTTGGGAATATACCGTATCTCTTTTCTTTGCTCATCTTGTAACCCGTCTGCCCCTGTCTCTTCTCAGACCAGCTGCCTGGTGGTGGCGGTGATGTAACCCGTCTGCTTCTGTCTCATCTCAGGCCAGCTGCCTGGTGGTGGCGGTGATGTAACCCGTCTGCTCCTGTCTCACCTCTGGCCAGCTGCCTGGTGGTGGCGGTGATGTAACCCGTCTGCTCCTGTCTCACCTCAGGCCAGCTGCCTGGTGGTGGCGGTGATGTAACCCGTCTGCCCCTGTCTCACCTTCAGGCCAGCTGCCTGGTGGTGGCGGTGATGTAACCCGTCTGCTTCCTGTCTCATCCTCAGGCCAGCGTCTGCTTCTGTCTCATCTCAGGCCAGCTACCTGGTGGTGGCGGTGATGTAACCCGTCTGCCCCTGTCTCATCTCAGGTCAGCTGCCTGGTGGTGGCGGCGGGGACGACGAGGGAGACAAGGAGAAGGAGGAAGAGGCTGAGCGGGAGCGGCAAGAGGCCATCGCCGAGGCCGAGGAAAGAAGGAAAGACAAACACCGCAAGATGGAAGAAGAGCGAGAGGGCATGAGGCAAGGCATCAGAGACAAGGTGAGATCACAGATCACAGTCATCACAGATGTCCTCACCTTTTACCTTTGCTTTTCAGATCTGTTGTGTATTGTTTACACCTGGCTATGGGTGTTAAAACGCCCCAAACTCAGTTTTTATGTTCATGTCATAGTTACAATTTACCGTACTATGGTCGGTGACGTCATAAAACGCTAGCGGCGAGCGGACCGTGTGCAATTACTGAGCACATCAGCATTTTGCCACTAAAAGGCAGAGAAAGTCCAATGGAACGGCACATAATAGGTTCTTGATTACATTATGACAGGGTTCAAAATCCACGCAGCAATGGTAGCTTGGCGAAGCGTTTCATCGCAGAAGTAAACGCAAATCATTATAAGCTGGCAAGTCTCAAATAATTATTGTATAAACTCCATCTTAAATATTTTTTATGTCTTTGAATTTGCTTGAATTTAACACATTTATTAACTCCTTTAAAACGGACTAGCACAAAATAAATATAATCTCGATCAATATATATATCGATGCATATCTTTAAGTTGTTGCTTTTATTAATACTTACCACATGAAAACACGAATTCAACTGGTAAAAACAGACATAATCTTAACATGTAGGAGGACAGGTTGATGTTAGGAAATGAGATGGCATGCATAAATACACATGTTAGATGTCATGCGATTTGCAAAATGAATTGCTTAGATAATATTATATAATTATGCGTCAAACCTACGTAATATTTCGAATTAAGAAAGAAATACAAGGTAAAATTCGGTGCGCACAGACAGACAGACAGACAGACAGACAGACAGACATTCCTTGAATAGTAAGTTAGATTATATGATGAAGATAATCTGATATGACCTCTTATTTGAGCATCGTCGCTTTACCCGAACCTCCCTGGAGTCCCCAAGAATGAGAATCATGATCTGGGTGCAACACACAGTAACCATCATGTGACCGGCGCGGCGGCTGCTGTTTCAGTACAAAATAAAGAAGAAGGAGGAGGTGGTGGACCCGATGCAGATGGAGCCAGATAACCCACTGATGAGGAAGAAGAAGACGCCCGAGGAGCTGGAGAAGGAGGCAGAGATGGCCGACCAGGATGAGCTCACCAGTAAGTGGAACTATCATGTTTTGCTCACCGTTGGTGTTAGCGTATATCTTACTAGTCTAGACTGTGCCCTATTCCTTGACAGTGTTTTTTTGTGCTTTTTGATGTAAACCAACGAAGACTGTGAAGTATGAACCTAATAAAATATTCGCTTATGTGATTTAACAAATGTAATAAAAATCAAGCGAAAGGCTATGGTTATGTAACTGACAATGATTTCAGTCATTCTGATTAACTTGCCGGGTATTCTGAAATATTTTGTGTTTTGACACAAATTATATTTCGGTTTGAACCCAACATACAATTTAAGCATAGGTTAATTGTGTATTTGTTTGCTCTACTTTCCATGACTTTATAAAAGTGGGCCTTATTTGGTTTGTGTTAAAGCATCGTGATTTAAAAAGATAAAACTGGGGGACATAAAGCTTCAATGAAGCTTAGTTATGGAATTGTCCAGTTAAAAAATAAACAAACTGTAGTTTAAGTGGAAACTTATTTACAAGCCTTATATGTTGATGAGCTGTTCTAAAAATGGACGCCTGTGATTTGTTATCGCTTGGCGATGGCGGCTATCATTGGTTGGTGTGATCTACGGTTTCTGAGCTGAAAGGTTTCCCGCCAAAATACGCTCATGCTGGAGTTGGGTAGCTGTTTTAGTGCTTAGCGTAAGTATCAAAAGTTGGGTAGTGGTTTTGATTACTGATTGAACTTGAATAAAATATTTGATGTTTTTTCTGTAAATCGAGAAACGACAGTCAAACCGAATTGGCCGCATCACTTTACTCGGATCGGAGGAGCCAGACACCAGAGTCTCATTGCGTAATTCGAATCAGAACAGGACAAGGGGCGTCACCTGCAGGAACACGGGGCGACACTAGAGCAGGACAGGGACCAACACCAGAGAGGACAACGGGGCCGACCACCAGAGGCAGGACAGGGGCGCACCAGACCACGACCCGGGGCGAACACCAAGCCCAGGACACGGGGTGACACCAGCCAGGATTCACGGGGCGACACCAGAGCAGGACACGGCGACACCAGAGCGAGACCGGGACAAAACACCAGGCAGGAACATGGGGCGACCTACAGAGCAGGACACGGGGCGACACCAGACCAGTGACACGAGGCGACACAGAGCAAGACACGGGGCGAACACCAGAGCAGGACACGGGGCGGACACCAGAGGCTAGGACACGGGCGACACCAGAGAGGACAGGGGCGACACCAGAGAGGAACACGGGCGACACCAGAGCAGACACGGGCGAACACCCAGACCAGGAACGGGCGACACTAGAGCAGCGACCGCGGGCGACACCAGGCAGGACACTGGGGCACACCAGCGCAGGACCCGGGGCGACACCAGAGCAGGACACGGGGGCGACCAGAGCAAAGGACACGGGCGACACCAGAGCAGGACACGGCGACACCAGACAGACAGGGGCGGACGCTAGAGCCAGGACACGGGGCGACACCAGACCAGGACACGGGGCGACACCCGATGCTCGGTCGATAGTGGGACCCCTCTTCCTTGCCACAATGTTACGGCCACTGTATGGGTATGGGATGGTCTGGGCGGGCGATGTGGCCGTTTGAGCAGCTGCCCCGGCGACCCCTGCGCTTATATCACCGGCTGAACACGCGAGGGACTGGAATCCAGGTCGATTGCCTGCACCCGGCTCGCTCATCAGCAGACGCGCAGCAGGCAGAACTGGCTGTTGTTTGGCAGGCGACGTGGTAGTTACTTGTTAGCACGCCACCATAAAGGACCAGTCAATATATTCCAACCACGATAGTTTGGCGCTCGCGCTGGTCTTTACGTGGTATATGTGAAAAAATCTGAATATGAGCGCCCCGACCCGACCCAACCCATAGCGACGCTTTTGAGAAGCTAATATATCTGCAACCGCACTTGCGATTGACAAACGGTCTTCTTTACTGAGCAGCCGCATCAAACCTACCCTGTTTGAGACCAGTGCTGACTCATGTGGGGGACTACCGTGCCGCGTGACAGGTGAAAAAACGTTTTCTCGCAAAAACTCCGCAATGGCCGGGCCGATTGTGTACAAATTTGGTGTGTGGTTAGGGACTTCTCGGCCACCACTACCCCAAAATGTCAAGGGTTGGGTGCCTTTGTAAGTGCGCACGTGCACACACTTATTTTATCTCAGAAGCTACATGCTCGATTAAGTTGAAATTCGCATTTTATTTCGTACTCGCTCGTTCATCGCCAACTACCGCCGTACTGGTTAATATTATGTGATATTTGTTAGGCAGTCTGTCAAGGCATGCATAGACAGAGATACGTTATACTATGCCATATAATGTCTCGCTGTTCTGAGTTGCAAGACAGCGAAGATCCACGTTTCTTGCATTACTCGTGTTTTGAAAAATGAAATAAAACATGGTTCTCTACTCGAACTTCACGGGAATTTGTATCTCATTATTTCAGTTTGTGCATATATCAGCAACTCAGATATCTTTGGATTGAATGAGTGATGGTCTCAGTTAGTGGCCGCTTGTTTACAGGACCGCGACCCAGCCGGCGCTCCGGCAGTCCGAAACGAATGTTTGGTGCGTACCAGCACCGGTAGGATGGTGGAGGGTTTCCTGTGACGGTTCTGTGCCGGTTAAGATGGTGGACACGGCCTCGTACATGCCGTGGGCGTTGCAGCTGTGGTGTGGCATGTGGCTTTTATAACGTGCCACATCCGAGCTCCAGGAACCACGCAAACTTCATATGGCTTGGAAAATGGTTTTCGGTGAAGGGAAAGCGCTACAGTACGCGCCATTTTGTGTTGTGCTGAGCCGAATTATAAGTGGTCAGTGAAGGAAGTTGGAGGTTTACCCTTACTTTAATAATAAAAAAGATAATCAAACAGAGGTCACGAAAAGACACCTTTAAAAGTAACGAGAAGCGTATATTTTAACGTTGTATGTATGTCATTTAGGGCAATTATGATTTGAGGCATGGTAGCAGGTTACTTTACTTATCAGTGTATTGCAATATTAATTCATGGGCGTAGAACCATGTTCTTAGTATTTGCATTCGCTGCTATTCAAATCAAATTATTACCAGTCAACAAGGTTCCTATACCTGTATTGACTTGGTTCACAAACGTGCCGCTAGATGTCCTTAGTGGCTTGGCGCCTGACTGTTAGACTGCACCGCTGAGCAAATATACCATAATTCACCCGTAATTCATTTTTACTGATGACCATTTAATAAAGAAACACTGCCAGTTAAAATATCAGACTTGATATGAAGAGTAATCGCATCTGTTTAACACCCAGAAGTGCGTTTTCGAAATTCGCGCCCAATCGCCCTATATCATTTGTTCATAGTTCGGTTTCCTCCATATAATGACCTTGACGAGTCCGCTCACCACTACTTACCATTTTTTTTTTAGCTGCATGTATATTATATGGATTGGCAGTGTGTGCTGTAATGTGTATGAGCTGGTGTCAATATATACTTTGCAAGTCGATCAGCACGTATTATGGGCGTACATGCAGATTGATAAGTTCTGACACAGAAGTGTTTAATTCCAGAGCTGAAAAATACGTTGGAAAATCAAGTAGGAGACATAAAGCAACAGATCGAAGGTGAGAAAACGCACTCCTTTCGACAGACGCGCCAGAACTTTAGTTCTGCTAATTAGTTCATTTTCCATTCGAGTTTTAGCACAAAATGCACGAGTGAGTTTCCTGCTAAGACAGTTTAGGCGTTCTTAGCAGTTGTCGAGATAGTATTAGTTGCTTGTTGCAAGTTTTTACTTACACTGCTGTTCGTGATGGCATTCGTGATGGCACGAGGTCGACCTGGATCGGACGATATGCGACGGCCGACGCATATTGCTCCACAATAGCATGACAGTCACCTCATTTTGCCTGTGGATTGCAATGCACGGAGCCAGTGAGCAGTTTTGTTCTGGTGCCACGCCGTAGAATAGCTTAGCTCCTAACCGACCAACTGGTGGTCTATGTTTCAGACAAATTGCGGTCCATACACGGTACGTACATCCTAACTGCAGAACTGGGTCTATATTAGTCAAATTGTTTTTCATTTGCCTTAATCTCCTGCAGTGTCAGGACTTATGCTACTTTAGGATGTCTAAGAACATAATGTTTCACTGTTGTCTTGCTAATGTATATGCAATGTCTTATTTATCGTTTCTGATTTCAGTTACGTTTATCTTCGTGTAAACTCAAGGCGTATGGTGCGAGCTATGCTATAATGTTACATCACCAGCAAAGTGGACTCATCTGTTTAAACCCTCATGCTCTGCAAAACATCTGTTTGTACCCAGCCATATCTGTGTACTATCTACTTAATTCCAGGCTGCTGCAATATCTTGTAGTATTCTGTTGAGACTCGTGTCATGCACCTACATTTCACTGTGGCATATTGAAGCATGGACACTCGCAGACGCCGCCCTGTATCTCCACAGCAGTCGACGTATCGATACCTGCCACCTACCTGAAGTACATGGGCTCTGTGTCGGGGTGTGCTCTATTTTTGGATTGGCTGAAACCGTGTTTGTGTCACTTTGGATTCTCTAATGGAACAACCGGAAAATAACTAGACCCAGAAAGAGTCACTTTCTTATTTGATTAGGTATTGAAGATTATTATCTGGCACCTACGGGCGAAGAATAACATACTAGTTTATATCTTATACTCGGAAGTGGAACTATGTCTAGAAGTTATTTCCATACAGCGACTATTATATTTCAATTCGAAACATGTTGCCAGAGGAAAACAGTTATGGAAAACAATCGTTAGAATATTGGTGCTGTGTGACTTACCTACTACGAGTTACGACGATCGCTGCGTACTTCTTAACAATCGCTCTGTTTTCAATATGACGACGAACGCCTTAAAACAGCACAACAAAGTCAATATCGCAGTAAACCTCCGATGGAAAAATACAGTGGAACACCGCTATTGAAAGAGCGCAGCCCGAATGTCATGTCTTAGCGTTCCTGCCCTTCAGTCTTCTCTATTTTTACGTTCGACTGTTTTTCCGAATTTTGGAAAGAATCGTACACCTAATCAACTTGGTATTGAGAGAACTTAGGTCTCGTATTAAAATACCTGTGCAAACTGTTGCATCCATGAAATTAAACGTTCCTGTATCAATACAATTTAACTTGATACCGCTGTGCAAAGTAGTTTGCCTCGTAGTAAAAAGGAAATGTTTGCGGAGAAGCTACTGCATGTATTTCGCTTGTTATGTAAATTGCAATGTCAACCATAGTCTATCCTTAGCATGGCGTTGAGAGTGCATGGCTTTTGGGAATTATTGCATGCGTCAATGGTTGAGGTGTGCACTGTGCACGAAGTGATTGCTTTGCAAGGTATAGAACATTCATTAATAACGTTTTCCCTCACACTTGTTCAACGAGGTTTAGTGTAATGTCGCAATGGTTGATGTTACACTTCAAAATCATAAACATATGTATCTTGTTACATGTTTCTTGCTATTGCCGCATTGTGCATAGTCGACTTTTTGCTTATTTTCGATGTTTTGCTTATTGTCGACCTTATTGCGTATTACCACCATGTGATGAGCTACAAGAAATGCTTCATATGCTATTTAGGTTAAATGATTTATCAACACTCAGTATTTAATAATTACGACATTTTTCAGCATCATTTAGTACTGAATCGGTATCGTGCGGAAAAGCAAATTCGATTTGGTAAATCTTCAGCACTTAACCCTATTAGTGGCAGGGGGGGCAAATATTGCCCACCCCTCATGTTTTTCTTAGATATCTCCGAAACGGCTGCCGAGTAGGCTTATGAAACTTTCGGACTTTTCCTAAAATGGATTTTCACATCTGGAGTCAAATTCGCAGCTTCTGCCTTGAACAGAGGGCGGTTCCAGGCCCAGTTTTGGGAGGATTTTTTCGGCGACATTTGCGATATACGGAAATGCGGTCTTCACGGATTCTTCCTAACTGCCCTCAAGTATGAAGAAGTTGCATAGCTTTACGGTGAATTCAAATAGTTCAAATTAGTTGATGTTCATGATAATATTGTTTTTTTACTGCAGAGGCGGTTTCCAGGTACTTAAAAAGGGGATTTCCAAAAAGTATGAACGGCCTAGCTCAGTCAAACAAGCAATATAAATTGCGAATTTAGCTATGAAGATGCCTGAGAAGTTTCTCATTTCCAAATTTTGGCATAATTTTTTTACGTTTTGAGTTTCAAGGCGTGTCCAGGCACAGAAAAAGGGGGTAAACTTGCATAGTGATAAAGATATACCAGCGATTACGGTGCAATAAAACAGATAGTTGAGAATGATGACTGAACATATGAGTCCAGGAGAGAAAATAAATACATTTTATTGCAGAGGCGCGCTCAGGATCGAAAAAGGGGGCATATTATCAAGAGAAAACTTTGATGCATGACCTACAAGGACATAACATACTGCATTTTCCCGATGGAAAAAGCCCAGGGGGTCTTTTGAAAAATTGGAAGAGAATAGGCGAGCCCAGGTAGGGTAAAAAGCGGGTAACTATGGGTTAATTGAAAATATGCAACAACTAGTAATTGTTGACTAGTAGTATTATATTAGCGGATTTATTTGTATCAAAAGATTTGGCACCTCCCCAAAGGTATCCTGGGATACGCCTATGATATTTGCACATTCAAAATGGACTATCTATGACCGATAACTGATTTAATATCCGTGGTCGAAAAGCATGACTGCTATCTTTTTTTGTATATTGGCCTCCCTTTTTCTTTAACTGGCAACCGCCTATGGTAACACAAAATATGATTATAACTATTGTGTATGAGTAAAAATAACGAACTATTGCATACCATTCAGAAAAGCCCTCAAAAACCGTTTTAATACGCTTTTACTCGCCCCCCAACTTAGTGACCTGCACACAGCCTACTGATTTTTGATTTTTAAACAATCGTCATCACATACAATTTCCTACTCAATCTCTATCGATCGATGTTGATTGAAATTAAAATCGGTGATAAACATGGCAGCTGTGGTTGATCAAAAATCTCTAATTTTTGTACTTTTGGGCCCCCCGTTGCCCCCTATTTAACTATTTATAACATTTGTTTTTAGAAATGTTAGATCATGTTGAGGTGAATTCGATCACGTTTGATTTTTGAAAATCGGGACGGGTAGATCTCGAGATCTCCGGGGGGGCCGAATATGCCCCCCCTGCCACTAATAGGGGTAGCCGGGAGCCTGCCACTTATAGGGTTAATATGGCGGAAAGTCCGCAGAAAGCATTTGACTAATTCACCGTTTGCTTTATTCATTATTCTTTTAAATTGGTTTATTTTTATCATCAAACGCACTGCAGGCCAGGGCTGCATTAGTTGAGACCGAGTCACAGACTGTGTCTAGCTCACGATCAAAAGCACTTTCCTTTACATTCCATTTCCTCAGAATCTGCATTTACAAGCGGCCATAATGATCATACTTTCCATTCAAATAGCCCATTACCCGACTTCCTTTGCATTACGTAATGTCGTGAAGGCATTTTCTATGCAACATCCACTTTGATGGTTAAATGACTTGATGCTGAAGATAAGCCAAAAATAGATGCACTTTCAACTTCCTTTGGACGGCTGTTGCCTGTTCCTTGAAGAAAGAGCGTTATGAAATATTTCCATCAGAGTTATTCAGTAGTGGAACATAAAAGGAAATTGTTTTCATCTTCAAAAATGTCTTCTTTATCTGCCGTCTCTACTCAAGAATGCATAAGGCAGTCCGGAATCATCCTGCGCCATTGCAAAAGCCATTCGGTGCTCTAAATTGTCGGCATGTCAGGAGCTTTTCAGATAGTCCGGGCTCATCTTGGCCGGGCGCCAGCCCGCTATCCCTAAATCAGGCTCGTACATTTTGGCCGCATTTCCCGCGAGTCCGGCATGCGAGATGTACGAGGTGACCTGCGGCCGCCGGCTGGAGTGGGACTGATCGGTCCTCTCATGCCTGCAGGGAAATGTTCGCTGCAGTGAGCAGTCGCACGCCGACAGGACGCAGGTCGGCAGCAGCACCTCCGCCTCGCGCCGCTCCGGCCCGGCGGCCCGCTGCAGCAGATTGCCAGCTCGGTGTTAGTCAGTGCCTATACTTGGTTGAGTTGAGCGTGTTCTGTTTGGTGGAGGGCTGAAGGAGCTGGTCTGCTCGACTACACACGACAGCTGGTGATGCGCGGGGGTCGGTGTGGTGTCCGACCTCCCTGTGTCCTGGCAGTAGCCCCCGTTGAGCCGACTCTGGCCAGCCGCGCGCAGCAGAGCGAGACTGCCGGGGCGCGTCCAATATCATCTCTGGCCCGGGCCTAGGCTGCTGCGAGGCGATATAGTGGCACGGCGCCGAGGGAAGACTGGCTTTGAGCTGCGGTGCGGGGCTTATAAGTCGGACGGTATGGGGACGTAGGCGTCGGAAGGCGCTAGAGAGCGTCCCTGTAGGCAGCTCAGAGATAGTTATGTGGTCGTGCCGTGCCCAGCTTCTCTCATATCCTGACTGTTGTATCGCGCCAGTTGGTGGCGCTCGCAGCTTTGTTTTACATTGTCTCCTGTTGATCGTGTCTTCAACGATGTATTCTGATTTGCCCTGTTGTGTGAGTCAGATAGCTAAGTAGCTTTCAGCTTCCTGACATTTCAAACAGGTAAATTTGTATCGCAACTCAGCCGTGCAGCTGCAGCAATCATAATCTCTATTGTCGTTCAATAGGTTTGCGGCATAGGTACCTTCTGTCCTTGGGACATGGATAGAGAGAGCCAGGGGCACAGCCAGGGGGCACAGGGGGCACCTCCGCCTTTGGGCCGACCCCGTCACTAAACAAATCATCGGTGACGTCACTGTTTGTGACTATTTTGGGGGCCCTGAAAAATATAGTGGCCTGAAATCCGAGGAGATACCTTTTCGCGACATTTTTTGGGGGCTTTGTCTAAGGGGCCCCTGGGGATGCCGTGCCCCTCCCCCTCTCTTCCGAAGGTCTGGCTGCGCCCCTGGAGAGAGATGCAAGCTGCATAACGTACCATAGCGTAAGTGTAGAAAGTGACGCATAGCGTGGTGAGATAAACGCAATGCACCTAATGGGCTCGGTTCCGTCAGTTCTCCCTTCGGCATTCTACTGCAGCGTTCTATTTACCCTCGAAGAACGGTTCATCTCTCATGACTTTGTGTATAGTTTTCGCAGTGACTCGCAGGATGTGTCATTCGTTTGCACCAGGGCACATATGAGTGTGTACCGTGCAGCTGCCTGTTTGGGGCAGCATAGTGCAGTAACAGGTGCAGGGGAACGGTGAGCGCGTTAGTGATAACATACCCTGAGGCGTTGTGTGGGTAGGTGCGGAGTAGCAGCTGCGTAGCTGTCCTGGTAACCTGGCCTGTCGTATGTTAGCATCTGTGATGCCACAATAAGCTGTTGTGCCCGTTAGTGACGCTTAGGGAGTGTTGACAGTGATATAATCAGCGCCGCGCCTCTTTCAGCTCTCTTAGATTGGCCAGTGGCCACACACGTAGGGATTTATGACGCATCATATTTCGGTGCCCCGCTTACACTTCGGTAGTTATTCTATCCTGCGCTGCCACTGTTATGTGTGGGACTTTAATGTCTTCTCTGTGTGCTATTAGTTTGTGCTATTAGTTGTGCTTTGTAATACAATATTTGCTTTCAATCATGTTTCTGTAGCTTCGTTTCGTTTCTCTTATCTTATTGGTGGCTGTTTAACTATCACTTTCTAATCTTTGAAAAACTCCTTAAGATATAAATGTCCTTTTTTACCTTCATGAAACTTAACTTCCTCACAGAATTTAAACTGACTATTTTTCGCCACTTCTATTGTGTTCTTCCAAGAGCAACCATTCACTCATGCCTTTATCTCTTTGTCTCAAAAATCTCCATGAAATGTCATCAACATTTCATTTAGTTTTCATCTATAAATATACAAACAGTACAACTTCTTTTCAAGTCATGTTAAATTTTCTTCACTTTTTCCAAATATTTATTCTTCACAAAGTCTTGTCATTGACCCCCTAATTCACTTAAACTTTGTCTCAGTTCATTCTCAGTCTCTTCATTTGTTTTCAACCCTCTCAAATTATTTGCAGATCTCGTTTCGAATTTGCTTTGGATTGCCTCATCTTCTCTGGCTGCAGGTAGCTGAAGACACTGCCAACTATTCATCTGAAAACCAAGTTTCTGTCTCCGAAAACTCGCCCACAGTTGCCCATCTTTCTACTTCTATTTAATTTATATGTACTCATCATTATAGCTGAAACCCTACATTGATCATTCATCAAGCTCTGGGCACTAGCTATCGTTGTTTGTGAACTTTAAATTTGTCATTGTTTTTTTAACGTTTCCACGAACCTTTTCGAGGTCCCTTAGCCTTTACCTGCCCACTTGCAGTGGTTAGTCCCTCCATGCCTAACTCCCTCTCTCCCTCTCCTCTCTTTTTCTCTCTTCTCTCTATCTCTTCTTCCTCTCCCCTCTCTCTCTCTCTCTCTCTCTCTCTCTCTCTCTCTCTCTCTCTCTCTCTCTCTCTCTCGCTCTCGCTCGCTCTCCTGCCTTGGCGATGCTTGCACTGTCCCTAGAGACTCGCTCGTGGTGTAGGGTGTAGACATAGTGCAGTGTCAGCTAGACCCACATCTCATGTCTGCACCGTGTCACTTGCAGCCCTATAGTCTACACCACGCACATGCTTTCATTGTGCGATCCAACAGCTTCGTGACAGTCAACTTAACTGAGAGAATGCCGACATCTCTGGGCTCCGTTTCCTCCGTCAAAGTCTGTTCTAATTTCTCCCTCACTGTTGCTGAACATTAAGGACATTTTGAACCTTGCATCACTACTCCCCTCATCTCTCTTTGTATTCTAGGAGTGGGGTAATGTGTCTTACAGACTTGACTTGGCACAGCTTTTCTATCGTGCCTAATCTTTAGGTACTTTTATTGGGCTCTTACACATTGTCTCCGACGAGCAGTCTTTCTTGCAGTCTTCTAACTCACACTTCAAGCATTATTTACCTCGCTTGTTAGGTTTCTAGCTTTTTGCCAGCATCTGTTCGGACCTGTGCTCTCTGTCAATTTCTGGTTCTCGCTGTCTTAATTATCTTTCAGTATTAGGTCACAGACGTTGTTCTGTTCGTCTACTTATAGACTAGCTGTTAAGTCTCATGCTCTGAATATTGACAATAGGATCCTTGCAAGCTAGCATTGCGTCTCGAAGCTCGCGAAGTGATGCCCAAACTTTAAGTTCTGGTTAAACTTACCAAAATCAAGAATGTATATACCTCAGTGAGGGCCTGAAATGTAACACTATAGTTTCATGTGTATGATAGGTGCGTGTCATTTATTGATGCTTGGTAATATTCCAGTATCCTTGCCTGCGAGTGGTTCTCATGCTGTAAGCCTTAGGCAGATCACCAAAA
>VOPJ01000490.1:0-18704 GCA_014673585.1 Semibalanus balanoides
GGACCTGGTGTTCTGCGGTGTACGGAGTGCGGTGGCCAAAGTTGCAGTACAACCAGGGTGCTACAAAGCGTAAAAAGATCAATGCTGTGTTTGTTCACCATTGTTTTTTGTTAGAACATGACCATGGGGTTACGCTGGCTCATTTCACGCACTTCAGTAGCGGTCAGCAGCAGATAAACCACTTATAGAACAAAGTTTACTATATCACTTAATAGATGGCGCTGAAAGCGCTGGCTGTGTAAATATTGAATAAATGTTTCAGTAAATGCGCTAATGCGATGATTTTTTTTGTAAAATGCGACACGGAAAGTCAAGGAAAAATGCTTATAAAATTGTAAGAAAGGTATTTTCTTCACAATTTGCCTGGTCAATGAAAAAACGTAAAATATTTTTTTCATTAAACGTGTTTGCGCTAAGTTAAAACGCAAGTTTTTATATAAAAAAAGAACCGTACCATGTTGTTTCTCACGTCGAGAAGCACGGGAAAAGCTCCGAAAACAAGTTAAAAAAAAGTTGAAAAATGACGGACCATACGCACAGATCCTTCCCTGACCAGTGACCAGCTCGCCCTGGAGGAGGAGATGCGCGCACTGCACATCGTGTTTGAAAGCTGGGTTTGTCTTGAGACACAGACTAGGCGCTGGCCCTGCTGGCCCTGCAACGTGGCCACGGACGCGCCGGCTCTGGAGCTAGCGCTCCATCAGGACCTCATCCACAACAAGACGATGGATATCGACGTCACCGAGGCGGCGCTTCGAGTGGCGGCGCGCCACGTCGGGTTTCTGCGGCCGCAGCTAGTGCCCCTGGCGCTGAGTAGTCGAAGGGTCTCTGGGGAGAAGGAGGTCATGGCGCCACGCTGCTGAGCTCCGGTAAGCCTGAGGACTACACCGACGAAAATGCAATCATCGAAGAGTCAGCTAAGCTCCCGGAGCTCGTCGATGAGCGGTCGTGGCTCATTTGTGGTCGAGATCCACAGACGACAGTTCCCGATTGCAAAAATCCAACGCCGGAGAAAATGTAGGTAACCCAGACCCAGACGCAAGGCCGGGTACACAGCCGCAGCATATACAGGATTGGCACAGGCATAAGGTTATGCTAAGGCTCTTTAGTCAATGCGTATTTAACCATTCGTAGGATAGTTTGTATACACCGAATATGTAAATAGTCATCCAGATGACCAGCTGGTGTAAACAAATAAGCTGGACAGTGGACACGCCTTATCAGGGTAGGGGTGAGGTTTATAGTTGCCATGGTGTTAATTTGTATGTGCTTAGGTAGGATTGAGAAAAGAATGCAGTCGAATGCCAGCGGATTGACATATTCTTGAAACACCTACTTTTTTGTGCGCACCACACCAGTGCGTCGTTTCATTGTCGGTATACGCATATTTACAAGAAGGCACATATTTACACATGTATACTGGACTGGTTAACAGAAGTTTTCATTCATTTGTTCATATGATTCTGATTGAAATGCAAAAGGCATCATTCGTTTCAACAAGGAGTAGCCAAGCAAAATTTTACGTACTTAGAAGACCGCACCCCCGCAGGAATGCTTCCGTTTTCGGCTTAAAGACCACGCGGCGGGATTTGAACCCACGCTGCCGGCGGGGCCGCCGGGGACAAATATTGAGGTGGAAAGATGAGTATAAAAAGTCAACCGTAAGTGCTACAGACTCGGGAATGGCGTCAAATGAAAGCTGAGTATCAGTTCTATTCGTTACATGCGTCCCTTTATCCCACATTTGTACAGTTTGTGTTTTGCGCAGTTATGTCCCGATTTTAGTCAAAAATGAGCAAAATCACCATTACAAAAAAATCGACCTCTAAACGTCGTCAAAATAAATTTGTATGTTTTATTCGGAATCAATGACAATTCAAACAAATACCTAAAAACAGACGTTTCGACAACAGAGTGTCTTCGTCAGTGTGATAATGATAAATATTTAAAATTCTAAACAAATGAAGACCAAGCAATCACTTCCAGGTAAACAAGAGAAACACGTATTCAAAGTTAGTGTTGAATTACGTGTTCTCTTGTTTTACCTTTGGAAGTGATTGCTTGTCTGTCATATGTTTTTTAGAATTTAAATATTTATCATTTATCAACACTGACGAAGACACTCTGTTGTCGAAACGTCTGTTTTTAGGTATGTGTTTGAATTGTCATTGATTCCGAATAAAACTATCATACTTCAAATTTGTATACAAATTTGAGATATCAGACAGACATATATGTGCACCATTGAACTGAGCATGTTCGAAGGCATTGGAAAACCCTGTATCCGCTATAATTGTCCGACATAAGTACATTTTGTGCCACCTGAATGCACATTAATGAAGATACTATCAGAAGAATGCAATTCGTATGCAGAGCATATGGACAAGTACAAAGCAGACAAATGCATGTGAATTTAGGCTTTGACCCATTCATCGTTCGCTATCACATTGACGGAATTATTGATCAAAGGTTCATGAATGTGAGCGTCACTAAGTAGCACCTGCTAAAATGTTCGCCGCATGGATATGAATACCAGCTGATGGCTGGTTGCCTGACGTGAATGGCCCATCGATCTGAGCACATCTTTCAGCTACCGAGCGACAGACATCCTGACACAGCACCAGTATCCTAATTCTGACCGGAGCAGGCGTCAGTGCCCTGCCTCTGACTGGAGCGAGCGGCAGTGTCCTGCCTCTGACCGGAGCAGGCGCCAGTGTTCTGCCTTTTACTGGAGCAGGTGCCAGTGACCTACCTCTGACCGAAGCAAGCGCCAGTGCAAGACCGAAGCAAGCCTTTGACCGAAGCAAGTGCCAGTGTCCTGCCTTTGACCGAAGCAGATTTCAGGGCGATCCCAGAAATGGATCAGATCGGCAGTCTTTTGTCCGTGGGCCGGTGCTGGTCAGACGATCCTCTGGCGCCTGTCGGATCTCACCGCTTCCAGGAGGAGCTGCTCGTCACTGCCATCGACGACCGCCCATACTTCATCATCAACCAGCAGCCGGACGGCTCCTTCAGGTACGACGGTTTCTTGTACCAGGTGTGGGAGATCCTGGCGCGGGAGCTGGGGCTGCGGTATCGCATCAAACCCCTGCTGGAGGGGGGCTACGGGTATCTAAACGAGAACGGTACCTGGACGGGCATGGTCGGGGAATTGACCAGCGGCCGGGCCGACGTGGCGCTGTCTTGGCTCACATACCGGCCAGATCGCGCTGCAGTGGTGAATTTCATAGACGCCATCCCAGTGGCGCAGGACCAGTACGCGTTCTACGTGCCGAGAAGCTCTGAGGCCGTCTGGGAGACAGGGTCGAGCATGTTCGCGTCCCTGCTGAAGCCGCTGGACATGACTGTCTGGTGGACGCTGCTCGCCTTCCTGCTGGTCATCTCTGTGGCCCTCCACGTCTCTGTCCGCTTCAACCACCCCAGGGCGGAGCCGCGAAGGGTGGTGGAAGAGATGGGCTGGGGCTCTTGCTTGTTCTCCAGCTTCATGACCATGGTGGGCCAGGGTTGGGCCAGCACCCCGCGCTCGCTGGCTGGCAGGGTGACGACCATCTCCAGCTGGATCCTCGGCATACTCGTGTACTCCAGCTACACGGCCAACCTGATCTCCCACCTGACTGTCACCACGGTGGGTAAGCCCATCAGCAGCCTGCAGGAGTTCTTCGAGCAGCCCAGCTGGATGTTCGCCATGGAGCCAGGCATAGGGATACTGAACGACTGGAGAAACAGCAGCGACAGCTTTGAAAGAGAACTGTTCTGGCTTACTCAAACCGGAGAAAGGTACATCGAGCTGGACATGATGGGAGAGAGCGTCCATCTGACCACTCGAGAGCACGTCATGACGTATGTCATCATCCACCGGCTGCACTTCTCGCTAGGCAGCGAGGCGTGCAGCCTTGTGCCTTTGCTGGATAATGTGCCGTCGAAGACCAACACTTATATGGCCGTGTCCAAAGGACATAGTGAGCTGAAGAAAGCCATCAACAGGATGATGCTGAAAATGAGCCAGGCTGGTACCATTACGCGACTGGAGAACAAGTGGACGAACACAGGAAGCAATGATTGCAAGTCCGCCAGAAGATCGGAAGGTTTATCGCTCGGTGATTTGCTTGCGGTTTTTATCCTGATACCGCTTGCTTTAGCTCTCAGTGCCTGTGTTCTGGCACTGGAGTTTATGGTCAACAAAGTTCAGCTAAGGCAAATTTCCCAGATTCTGAGCTGGGCAACAATGTGTCGCCGTTGAAAATAACGATAAAGCGAGGCCTTCACGTCAGAGGTGTGTTACCAACTGAAGCTGGAACTCTCGCACCCTTGCATCGCTCATAGAAAATGTCGGTCCACAAAAATACGACGTGATGGAAGATGAATAGATTACGTATTCTTCTTCGGTAGTCTTGTCATGCTGACAGATGAGTCGAACACCAGCAAAGGCCAGCAGCTGTGGTGCGTGAAAATGAACGTGGGACGTGCACATATACTTAAAATAAGCTCAGTAAAAAAGGAAATGAAATAGGGGAAAATCTAGATAAGAGTATCCCTCGGCCAGACGATTTCATATCACCCGCTGTTCTATGTTGTTTTATTGTTTAATTACTCACTTGGTAGATACATTGATGCAAGCTTTTGATCGCACCAGCCAGAACATGGCGAAATAGAAGAACTACAAAGCTATCGGAACAAATATATCGTACATAGTTTTATCTTCTTATTGATGAAAATCGTCCAAAGCGATATTCACTTTCAAGATTGTTTATGCTACGTGTTGCTATTCCATGGTCTGTTGAATTGACGTTGACCGATGTTGGCTCGTTTGTTGCTGAAATATACATTCTTCTTTTCTGCAGTTGTTTTAAAGAAAGTAGACACTTCTGAGTTCCAGCCCACATCGGAATTGTATGTATGGTGATGTATTGAATGATGAATCAGCGATCTTTATGTAAGAGAGCAGCCCAATTTGCATGAATAATTTAAGTTGTTGGCGTTGCGCCAGGCATTTTATTCTTTAGCTGATGTCCTTATCTGGCGATATGTTCGCTGTTCCTGTCACTGCACTTTCAGTGGCGCCCTCACACATACGCGTCAGCCGTCAGCGCTCAATGAACATGTTCAAATACACGATGCTCCAACTTCGAATCGTCCAATCGTGTTAGCGCTCAGTGAATTAAATATCAGAATGTGAACGAACAAGTAGTGGGCTGCAAATATTGGCAGGGCAAACATGTTACACCGCGAATCACGGTCAGTCATGTGGGGAGCGTCAGAAAACGTCAAAAGCAGGAGACACGCACAAATAGTCAAAGCTTTGGCTCAAGCACTTCCAAATACATTCGTTTATCAACACAATTGAGTTTCTTCTTTCTTAGCATCGCAGCTGGCAGCTGCTATATAAATGAACAACACTAGGTGCACATGTCAACATACTCCATGTAAGGTGAACATCACTGAGCAGTGAGCAGCGAGTCACAGGCAGCGCCAGGCTGAGAGACGGACCATCAGCAGGCCGCCTACATTCCATATCACAGGCAGCGCCAGGCTGAGCGACTTGGACCATCAGCAGGCCGCCTACATTCCATATCACAGGTAACGCCCGGCTGAGCGACTTGGACCATCAGCAGGCCGCCTACATTCCATATCACAGGCAGCGCCAGGCTGAGCGACTTGGACCATCAGACAGGCCGCACATTCCATATCACAGGTAAACGGCCAGGCTTGAGCGACTTGGACCATCAGCAGAGGTCCGCAGCTACATTCCATACACAGGCAGCGCCAGGACCTGAGGCCGACTTGGACCATCAAGCAGGCCGCCTACATTCCATATCACAGAGCAGCGCCAGGCTGGAGCGGACGTGGGACCATCAGCCAGACCACCAGAGGCCCGCCTACATTCCATATCACATGTAACGCCCGCTGAGCGACTTGACCTATCAGCAGGACCGGTCCTACACATATCCAATCATACACAGCAGCGCCAGGCTGAAGCGACTTGGAACCATCAGGCAGGCCGATCCTACATGTCACAATACTATACAGTGCAGCGCCAGCTCGAGCGACTTGGACCATCACGCAGCGACCGCTACATTCCATATCACAGGCAGTCGCCAGGCCGACTGAGCGACCATCTTGACCATCAGCAGGCCGGCCTACATTCCATTAGTCAGGCGGCACAGCGCACATGGGACCATGACGCGACTGCTGACCATCAGCAGGCCGGCCTAACATCTATACCAATTGCACAACCGCAGGCGCCAGGATGAGCGACTATGGTAGGCCAATCCAGCAGGCCGCATCTACATATTCCATAACCACCCAGGCAGCGCCAGGCCCTGAGCCACATATGAGACCATCAGCAGGCCGCTACATTCCATATCACAGGCCAGCGCCGGCTGAGCGACTTGGAACCATCAGCAGGGGCCGCTACATGTCCATACTCTCACAGGCAGCGCCCATGCGCCTGACTGAAGAGACGGTATGCACCACCATACCAGCAAGGGCACACCGCCTACATTCCATATCACAGGCAGCGCCAGGCTGAGCGACTTGGACCATCAGCAGGCCGCCTACAGTCCATACTGCGCCGGCGAACAAAGACGCTGTGCGGCACAGTATCACCGCATTCCAGCAGGGGTCGGATCTGGGAAGACTCGGAAGACCAGTTCACAGAGATGAATGGTAAATTGGCAAGAAAATGAGGATCTGCCACACTAACCAACTATCTGATATGGTATTTTTTGGACAGATCGACAGTCTGACAAGGCGCAAAACCACCGCTTATCCGACATTTGCGCATTATTTTTAGGACCTTCAAACGCACATGGTCACATTCCGCTTACTGAGTACCAAGCCGGAGCTGAGCTGAGCCATACCTTTTATCTGCAATATACCTACATTACAAGCCATATAGCAGGTCAGTTTTCCAAATACAGTCAATGTAAATATCCGAAAACAAACAGAGCAAGACCAAGTGGCAGCATGGGACGAAAGTAGGCTATTCGGGTGGTAATTAAGGCACTTTATTTGAATGTCCAAGTTCAGAAATCACATCAGTTACAATCTGCTACCAGCACGACTCTCTAGTCATTACAAGGCCACACATAAACTAAAAATAGACGTAGTTAAAATCGTAGTTAAAATGAAGTTCTCGTAGTTAAAATGAAATGATCTCGTAGTTAAAATGAAGAGCTCTTTATTACTACTTCCACATATCTGATGAAAAATCTTTGAGCTGCATATAAATGCGTGGAAGCACGCACACAAGGAAGATATCATTGTTCCGGGAGCGTGCTAGGCTAATCTGATATGTGGCAAGACAACTGAGGAAAGGTGTGGTACGTTCACATCTATCCACAACATCGTCATAGCCTCATATCAGTCCGTAAGACGAGGTGATTCTGCTCATGTGCTGAAAATATACCATGCTAAAGTAACATGAACGTTAACGGTGTACGGGTCTCCTTTCTTACAGCACCTTGTTTCTTTTTTTAACTGGTGATCTTGCTTTCTAACTTATTATCTATCGATAGCCATATATTCTGATCGAGCGTGATATGGAGTACACTCGATCAAAATAGAATGACACCTCGACACACTGTCCAGTGCCCACACACTGCCACACACACACTGCCACACACTACCACACTCTACCACACACTGCCCCGCCAGAGAAGAGACACACTCCACTGGAGGGGGGCACAAAAGTACCCCCACATGTGTTTCGTGAATAGCTAAAAAACGAAGCAGCGCAGGGAGGTAGTTTGTGTGCGACATTTACGGCAACACAATAACGGATCGTTTCATTTTAAAAAATGGGAAGTTGGTTGGTAAATTTTTGAGTTACATGAATTTGAATTCCAAAATGGCAGCCAGGATCTTGGTCAGCGAAGCGATATCTTCGGAGCTAACAGTCAGATCGGGACGATTTAGACGCCATTCGGTATCCAATGTCCATGTCCATCCTCGGACACAAGTTTAGCCACATTACTTGTGACATGTGACGTCACAGAGATCAAATTCCTAAAATGGTGACATTTGGACAGATTTGACCTTTGTGACCTCGATTGACCTTGGATATTGACCTAAGGTTAGCATAATTTCAGAAAATGGAGATCATGACAGCAAATACCTACCCTGTAAGTTTGATTGCTCTAGCTTTCAAACTTTCTGAGATATCAGGGGGGCACTAAAGTGCCCCCCTCTCCAGTGCGTGTTAGTGGCATACCTCTCTCTAGTGGGCGTGTTAAACGGTCTCCAACTAGGATTTGTGTAATAATGTCACAAAGAACATCACATAATCGATGTATTGGGCCAAGCACCCGCTGGTCAACGCAGTGTCGCCACTCCAGCCAGACTGCCCGCCGTCCGCATTGACAGGGCTGCCATCGCCGTGACAGGTGGCGGCTGGCAGCCGGATGTGACTCCGACCCGGCCCCTGTCACCCATGGCCGCTTTTACAACGACCATTTACAACGCACCTTGTGAGGGCGGCGTCCGAACGCTGGACCAACACGTTTGTTACTATTTTATTGTTCGACGGGACACTCCTTCGAAGGATCGCGTTCCTGCGGAGGACTCGACCGGCATAGTTTTCAGTAAATGTCGTAGCCGATTACTGCCGACTGCAGAACTGAATCCATGTGTTACAATAGATACATCGTGCATTGTGCATGACCTGTGGAATCAGGATTTAACAATAAATTCGTTTGAGCTGGCTCCATGCGAACTCTCCGCCTCCTGACACTAATGCCGTTTTGACAGAGCCGACTCGCCATTGAGCCGAGCTCTGCCGGCAGATGAGCGGGGGAGGGAGAGGAGGGAGAGCAGGGAGAGGAGAGAGAGGAGAGGAGAGAGAGGAGGGAGAGGAGGGAGCAGAGGGAGCAGAGACGTCTCTCAGCCGCCGCGGTCTGTCGGTCACGGTCGGCCGAGCTCTGTTGACGAGCCGGTCTCTCGCCAGCCGTCCAGCCCTGAACACAATACAGCCACCTGTTCACGTCACAGTCCCGACCCTAATCGGCCCATCACGCCGTAATGGGGGCGGCGCGGCGGTCAGCGCGCGGCCGCGACACCCGCGGCGCGCCAGCGGCGCGTGGCGCACTGCCGGCCAATTATGCGCCGCTATCGCCACGCCACGCCAGATCGCGACAAAGGTCAGAAGAGCCGCGGGGGCGCGACCCGACCGGACAATGTCTCCCCTGGGTAGGAGAGGGGCTCGGAGCCACCCCACCCTCCTCCGCAGGACGGTAGCACGCTCTATTGACACTCGTCGAGCGATGGACACGACCAGCTACCGGCCAGCGTCCAGCAGCGGCCAGCGTCTCTATTGTCCCGTCGTTTGGCTGGCCACGACAGCGTGAATTGGATCGAACCGAATGCGATTATCGTTTCCCGCCCACTGGCGCACTATAGCCGACTGGACGCTCATGTCACCGTTTGTAGCGCTCTAATGACGACACTGGATAGATGGGCCGGATGACGCGACCATACGGCGTCACCAAATATCGACCAGGAGTCGTCACCAGCCAAACTTCACCAACAGGCGACCAGGAGTCGGCCCCAGACAAACTTCACCAACAGGCGATCAGGAGTCAGCCCCAGACAAACTTCACGAACAGGAAACTTTCTGACCTGTGAGCTCAGCGTTAATCCCACGGGCACGGGTACGGTTATCGTTACCGTTATTCCTGGATTATATCCCGGTTGACTATGACGTCATCATAGCGCACGATGCAGGTGCAGTGAACACCGAGCAGGATGTGCGCAGTAGTCGCCATTACTGTTCAGCTGCACGTGCTGCCCGGTACCTCTCTGCACCCGTCACACTTCCTGACTGGGAGACATTCCGCTACTAACTAGCCAGCCCAGCGGACCCCACCCACCTGCCGTGATTCCCTCCCCTCCCTCCCTCCACTGTCTCTGCTCTCCCCCCCTCCCCCGCCGCGACCCCCGGATCGCCCCAGGGCCTTTGTCGACACTGAGGTCAGGTCAACTGAGCCGTGACAAATGGAACGGACACGTGCAGGACGGCCGATGACACATCCACAGATAACATCACCGGTATTGTGCTCAGAGGACGGAAGCTGAACGTGCTGTTCCGGCAGATGAGCTCATAATGTGTACTAAGTATGCCAGGTATAGTAATTGGCAATCACTGTGCACAGCCGGGAAAGCCCGAGTTTCGACAGCGGATTGCGAGTTACGAATTGTGTGATCATCATGTCAGTGGCACTGCTCTCAGCTTGACATGATGTGCCTACTCTCGGCACCAGCCTATCCCGGGTCATTGAGATGGCATGGTGAGAACCATCTACCTGTTAAACGTCCTGATTGGGTCGGGAGCCGAACGGGCGGCTTTAAGTGTTCTTTCTCGAAGTGAAAAAGCACTTGAAGCTTTGTTTTGAATTGAATAGGAAAAGGGACAAGCCAAATTGCATACCAATTGTATTGGCTACAAGTCGTACTGCGCTGTTGTCAATTGTCACAAAAAGTTGTTTATTGTGTGCAATAGCTTCCATATCTGAACTGCCATATGCATTACGTCATACATTGCCATATTGTTTATGTCATAAAGGAGAACCATGCATTTTGTACGGATATCCCATCCATCTTCCGAATAAATATCGTATTCATTTTTTTCCAGCTACAAATGCCCCGTATAGCCAAATTGCAAGACAACTTTCAAGATTAACTATTAACTAGGGAGTGTTCGACAGTCTTCTGTTTACTCCCATCGCTTATTTGTTTTACATTTTTTAATAGAACACAATTTTCCAAACCAACCCATGCCATTCCTTTTCCAGATTCGCACTAAAGTTTCTAGATATTCCACAGAACTTCAGAAACTGGCCAGTAGCAAAAAGTTATCGGGTAGACCCCAGAGGGCCTACCATTTCTAGAGGAATTGATAAAATCGAAATGTCGATACAAATTTGCTGACATACTGGCCAATGGCATTTCGACAAAACAGCTCGCGAATGGTTATAGCAGTACCCGAACAGAACCTCGACGGACATTTTTTGACGGTTTGTTTACATTGTTCGTAAAGATTGTTTATTGTCTTAGGTGAGCCGTTTTAGGTAACATCTTCGTCTCTCTGATTTCCTTCACTTTAGTAGTGATCGTTTCATCGATATCGAAAAAAGTAAGAATTCAACTAAAGGGGCTCCAGATGTGAATTTCATCGTATCCATCAATCAAACCAAAGCGATAGCTACTCACCGAAATAAAAATATTTTGACATAATCACATTGCCAAACAGAAGACAGAATCACTTTAATGTGGATGGATTTACGTTTAAGTTTCCCGTTAAATGTCTCTTCTCCCGATTTCAAGTGATAACTACATTTTTGTGGGAAAAAGGTCACCATTTCCTTTCAATAACAAATAATAATTGCAACAAATATTGGCATAGTGGTGGGCAGATGAAAAAACTATGGATTATGTTCATCAGAATGGCTAGAAATTGTATTTTGTCTGACATAATAGAGTGATCAATATAATATCGTTCCGTTCGGCTGGCTAGCGTGTTAGTGTAATGGTGCTAACAACAGATTGTTTTGGCCACGATAATGGCTGTTTTTCGTAGAAGGTTAATGGACCCAAAATTACACTGCTTGAGTTTAGACCAAATCGGAGGATTGAAAAGCATTTGCGTATCTAAGACAGGTCATAGCTTCCCAGGGATGTAGGAACGTCGCAAAAAGTGTGTGTGGGGGGAGGCAGTGCAACTTTTAATATTTATCTCGTCTTGAGAGAAACTAATTCCGTTACGCGAGCTTTCTTCGCAGACTTAGGCTCTTCTTGCCTGAGGGCCTTCTTGCCAGATTTGGGCTCCCTTTACTATCACAAAATTTCATCGCCGAGCTTTTTTTCTTAAAAAATGTCGAAATGTGGTGGGATGGCCTTTTGCTTCTACTAGCCTATGTAACTTACCTGATGATGTCTAGACGAATGAACACAAAAAGTGTATGAATGAGATTGCAATATTGTGCTGAATAACTGGTCAACCTAGGAACATATAATTCGTAGAACTAAACACAATAGAATCCCGAATTGTAGTCTGGAAAATGTGTTACCTCTAAATACTTGCTTTGTTTTCTGCTGTGTCTTCAGTTGAGCTCATCTGCCCTGTTCAATTGCCTCCCATTCATTATAAACTATACCGAGCGCCTACCCTCCCAGTCACGTTCGTTCTGTTTTCATTGCGTGACCGAACAGCCCCTAGCTCATTATGATTTGCTTCACTCCTTCTTCAGCGATGTCTACCGTCTAGTGAGCGCTGTTGAAGGCGTCTTTGTCCGCCGGTACAGCGCCCCATTGACGGCTCATTTAGCACGGTTTTTGCTCCCCTCTCCCCCCTCTCTCTGACGAGCCGCCCTGCCTCACCGAGCCGAGCGGCAGCGATGCGCAGGGCTCGCCGCAGCAGAGAGAGGTGCGCCATGTTTTGCCTGCGTCCATCTCACTCCAATTTCCTGGCTGACGGCGGCACAGATGAATGGAGCCAACACAACCCGCCGATTCATTTTCGGCGCCGTTGTGCCAATCTCTGCGAGTTAGCAAACAAAGACATCGGTCTTGGCGGCGGTGACTGGTTTATGGGCTGTCGCGCATTTTTGGCCCATTTTTGTCCCATTTTCCGCTAGGTGGCGCGTCAAGTCACCGTCATTAGGAGTGTAGCAGCGAGGTGCTCTCTCAACGTCGCTTTAGGGGTGGGCGACCATGTGTGGCCTTTGATGGGGGGGGGGAGAAAGGGAGAAGAAGGAATGGGTCTTCCACGGCGGAGAGCGAGAGCGAGAGAGCGAGAGCGAGAGCGAGAGAGCGAGAGCGAGAGCGAGAGCGAGAGCGAGAGCGAGAGCGAGAGAGAGAGACGCGCCGCCGATATTAAACAAATTAATGATCACACATGACCTTCAATCACCTACAAACGCAATCAAGGTATATTCCAGTAAATTGTACTTGTCTCCTTGCACCAGGGCTCTGATCAGACTCAGCACCAGTGTGTTTCATGGGCTGGGTGCACCTATGGGTGTCCACTCAATTCTTCCGATTGTCTGGGCTGGGTATGCATTTTTCGACTTTGCATGGGTACGGTGGGCATGGGTAATGAATAATGAAGACATTTTTTAGTATTGTAAAGTTGCCGTTCTATTTTTACTTGACCAGCCAGAGATGTTTTATCCAGTAATATGATACATAATGTAATCAAACGAGCACAGCTTAAACCAAATCAATTTGGGCCAATTCATATGAGAACAATAATCCATGGTATTTACTACTACTGGTGAAAGATTGAGAAATCCCAAAGTCATCGTCCGATCCAAAGTTCCTGATCCAGCTTCCGACAGGTTGAACCGAAAAGGTGTCATGTAAGTCGAAACCACAGAAAAAACAACAAGGTCGTCGACTAGATGTATTTCTCGTTGATACATGCAATAAATCGTGTTAGAATACAGGTTTGCAGCATTTTTGTAAAATAATTATGCATCTTAATATGCAAGGGTCCAGACCCGGGCATGGGCCCCTCAGTTTGTATGAAATTTGAATGGGTCTGGTCCTGGGTCCTGGGCTTGGTGTTCATTGGGCCTTCATCGCTGGGCTGGGGCTGCGTGTTTTAGCAACCTATCAATCGGTGCCGCGAATACCTCCAAGCCCAAACCCAGGCGAAAACGCCCAATTGAACACACGCCCAGACCCAGACCAGAGCCATGTCAACATTCATAAATATGTGATCAACCATGCCATTTGGGCCCCCTTCATGATCAAGCGCAGATAATTACTGTCAAAAAACTTCGCAACTTTAATCCTTTATGTTGACTTCATAATATTAAACAGGCAAAATACTGACTTAGGCACCTGTGTGTTGCCTCGCTGATTTAAACTTATCGAACACTTTGCGGTCAACATTATCATATTGGATCAGACCTAGGATCAGACATGGTTTACAAAAATATTACTGCCCTATTACTTACCATGATTTATTGTTGTCATATAATTTCCAAAGTCTATTGTATAAGTGTCTTATCATGTAACAAATATATTTACCTGGTAAAACATCTGGTTGTCAAGTAAAAAATAATTCTTAGCGACATTATTCCAAAATTGTCATACCCATGCCCGCCCAGTACCCATGAAAAGTCAAAAAATGCAAACCCAACCCATACATTTGGAAGAAATGAGTGGGCACCCATGGGTGCACCCAGCCCATGATAGTCCCTGGGGTTTAGGCATCCATGAAACACTCTGCTCAGCACATCGAGGACCGGCTGTCGGAGCTCTCGCCGGAGGACTAAAAGGATTCTCAGGAGTGAGCATGTGGTTTTCCTGGTATAAGATTTCCTTTTCTGGTATAGATTTTGTGCATTAGGAACAAATGTTGTAAGGAAAGGTATGATTAAAAAAAAATGATACGAAATTATTCAATCATTCAGCTTTGTTGGACAGAACTCAGATGAATTACGAGAAAGGTTGACGTCGTACCCTGCGCTCCCGTACTTCGACCAGTCCTGCACAACGGGTGTCCCACTTACATTCGCTTTTGAGAGATGCTGCCATTAATTCATTCACCTTGCAGGGAGTGCAGTTTTAGATAAAGCCGTCAGGTAGGGCGTTGCGCCGCCGGCAATGCATGCTAAAAGCGTCACTAACGGCGCCGGCGCCGCTCATCTCCCGCGGTGCTCTTCCACGAGAGGCAGGGGGCCGGCGGCCACCTTTGTGGCCGATTGACATTAAATGCGATGTGATCCCACCGTTTATGAGTTAGCGCGTGGTTTTTGCTGTCGGCACTTTGCAAGCAGAGTACAGTCGGCTCCCGCGGCGTTACCGGCGCCACGGCGGCGGCCGCGGCGCGACAGTGGCGCCTCCCGCGGCGGACCGTTGAAATACGGCCTTGGTTAACGTCGCTCCTCATTATTTACTGATTCGACATCGTGTTGCTTTGTTTAGTAAGTGCTCCAATTTGTGCTGCAACGGTGAAACTAGTGGGGATCAAGGTCCTGCATATGGGTTTCGCTTCGAAGTAGGGTCTCAGCATGTTATCTTTTCGACCGAGTTGCTGAGGAAAGTCAATGTATGCTTTAATGAAACAGTTCCGTGGCCATATTCAGATTTTAAAATAATTTGTGCTGGTTTTATTTAAAAAAAAAATGCTTGTATATTTGTCACATAATTTCGTGTGGGTCCCATCTTGGACCCACCCGACCACTTAGAAGACTCGGATCTGGCGCGCTACCTGGGTCTGAGGCCGTCTGTATCCCACTGACTATAGTCAGCCCCAGATCAGCAGCTGAGCGGGTCTGAGGCCGTCTGTATCCCTCTGACTATAGTCAGCCCAGATCAGCAGCTGAGCTGGTCTGAGGCGTCTTGTATCCTTACTTAGTCAGCCCCAGATCAGCAGCTCGAGCGGTTGAGGCCGTCTGTATCCCTCTGACTTATCAGTCAGCCCCAGGATCACAAAGCTGGACGGCGCTGAGGCCGTTCTGTTTATCCCTCTGACTATGTCAGCCCCAGATCAGCAGCTTGAGCGGGTCTGAGGGCGTCTGTATCCCTCTGACTATAGTCAGCCCAGAATCAGCAGCTAGCGGGTCTGAGGCGTCGTATCCCTCTGACTATAGTCAGAACCCCAGATCAGCAAGCTGAGCGGGTCTGAGGGCCTCTTGTTATCCCTCTGACTATAGTCAGCCCCAGATCAGCAGCTGAGCGGGTCTGAGGCCGTCTGTATCCCTCTGACTATAGTCAGCCTCCAGATCAGCAGCTGAGCTGGGTCTGAGGCCGTCTGTATCCCTCTGACTATAGTCAGCCCCAGATCAGCAGCTGAGCGGGTCTGAGGCCGTCTGTATCCCTCTGACTATAGTCAGCCTCAGATCAGCAGCTGAGCGGGTCTGGGGCCGCCTGTATCCTTACAGTCCCTACTTTAGCAGCAGTTCTTCCGTGTCGGCCGACGTCTGTTTTACAGCGAGCCGCAAAACGCCGCGGTTTCACAATTTATGGTCTAGAGAATGGTGATAATGCTATCCCCAAGTCCCAGCAGATGTTCCCTAGCAACCAACCGGGTCGCGGGACGCGTAAAGCGCCACTAAATTACGGAATACTGCGGTTAACAAAAAACGAGCGAGCGATGCCACGAACCGTTGTACTGATCACCTTGTGAGTGTGTAGGGGGGTGGTGGTGGAGGGGGGAGAATGGTGTGAGTGTTTGGGTGATGATGATCCCTTCATATTGGTCCGTTCAATACCAGTAGTGAGGTGAATGTCTGCTTGCTCTATGGTATTACGTGTTCTCTTCGCTATAATTATCTATTCTTTGTCGTCTATTGACGAGACCAAGCAATGGGAACAGCAGATATGTTAGGTAAGCAAAGTTGTATTATGCATGCTGAATTGCGCTTGTTATACATGGCGAATATGATAAATAACCTTATTTTCATAGTGCCGAAAAAATGTAAAGGCCAAAGTCAAAATAGGGAGCTTCCTGCTTCCGCCTTCATCAGCCATAACTATGGCTGATGAAGATTTTAGGCTGATGAAGGCGCAAGCCGAAAGCTCCCTAATTTGACTTTGGCTTTTAAAATATGTTTTCGGCATTATGAGAATAAGATTATTTATCATCATATGACAATGTATTCAATTTTGTATCAAAACAGTGCTAAAAGAAATACAAAAATAATCATAATAGGGAAAGTTATGATAGTCATGATTTTCATTTTCAGACTGACATCAGCCTTCAGATCAAATCAGTCCATGTGTTGTGTTGGTTATAGACAATGAAAAGGCTGGGCAATTATTGAACTTTGGATTATATAGTCTTGTAAATTAATATTGTCACTTTTAGCTTCATGTGACCCAAGGAACAACTCAAATCCAGAACAACACTTATATTGTTTTTCACGATAAAGCCTCTCACAAGTTTAAAAATTAAAAAAAATTTACTTTCTTATGCATTCATAAATATCTGATGTAAGCAAATTTGCCATAGTAAGAGCTGCTTAGATTTGACAAACAATGAAATGTCAATGTTTGTCTGATGTGAGGCGTTTTGAAGCCATGACAACTTTGGTTCATTTGTGATGTTTGGAGAACTCTTAGTATTTCTGGCAGATGGTAGATAGTAGTTTATTTCTGTTGTAGTTTGATAACTGAGCTGTTTTTTGCCAAGCTATGTGAGATAAAATAAGTTTACTTACACTTGTCACTGCAGATTTGCCTGTTCTCCGATTGTGTTATCCCTCTGGAAGGAATAACCTAATTTGTTGTGCACAGTTATCTGATAACTGTGCAGCGAACTTGCCTGCTATCCTTGCTTTTGCCATAAGTTACTTTTTCAAGCTTTTTATGTCGTTGTTTGTACTTGAAGGTATACAGCAGTTGTCTAAGCAATTAAGCATGATTCAATCAAGGACGTCAAACTAAATAAAACTAATGATAAGATAAGCCCATGATACCAACGAAAATGACTAGATTAAATTAATTTTCTCAGCAACTAAGTAATGCAAGTATATGTGATGCAAAATTGCATTTTAAAAGTACACAGCTTAAAGAAGAGGAATTATCTGAAGCAAATTGATGAGCCTTATATTTTGACTTTGAAGTATGTTATGATGCCTATAGAAGATAAGTTGTAATGTAGGTATCTGCACTAGCGGATCCAGAGGGGGGCGGCAGGGGCTTTAGCCCCCCCCCATATCGCCTGAAATTGGCGACATTTTACATATTTTCCAATGTAAAGGAAAATCTAATAAGCGTTTACTAAGGCAATATCTGTTGTACACCGTTCAATAAGGTACAAGAAAGCCAAATCCGATGAGTTTTTAAATTTGATGAAAAAATTCCACAACTTAGCCCCCCCCCATGCCCACGTTCTGGATCCGCCGGTGGGTATCTGGATCATTTCTCTCAATTTCATGTGTGCTGCTGTGTAATAATTCCGAGTCAATGCCACTCTTTGCTAACAGAACTGATAGCTCGTAGGTATTTCCTTATTTTGTTATAGTTAATAAAGTCGATCAGCACCTTGTTACTTCTTACACCTACACTTACGCATACATTTTTCAGTACCTTGCCATAAGTTACTAATTTCATACTGTAAAAAATATAAGCTAGCCAACTCTAAACCAACTTTAACTCGTTTTGGATTAACCAGTGATTGTGCGTCGATACTTGTCACGAGGGGCCAATTTGTCCCATGCCAGATTTGGTTGGCATTAATTAACGCGTTTTTACCATCCCACAGAAACACTTCCACTGAAACTGAAGAAAATAAAGAAAATAAATGTAAACTTCTGATTACCTTTTAAACTAAAGCCTTTTCACTGCTTTTCCGGATGATATCGCAAAAACAGGTTTAAACAAGGCCCAAGGACCACTTATGATTTTTAATCGCCATCAAACGCTTACCCAAGCCACGCAAATAACAAAGAACAGTCATTAATTTCATTTGTCATAAGAATCTAAGAACTGTTTACGATTTTCACACACCGCTACGTGTATGGAAGCATTTACTCAAGTTAACTGTAATCACGAATAAGGGATATCAACTGACCAGCCGTCAGCTGACGCTATTGCAATTAAATGAGACGCCGTTGCGCTTATGCATTGTGGTTCCTGTTAACTGCGTGAAACGAATCTGGTGTATCTCCAGCACTTGAGTCGTTGCCACGGAAACTTGCAGTGACTCTTTGCTATTTTGTATCTCCGGAATCGGAGGACCAATCGTCAGAAAAAAA
>VOPJ01000491.1:0-18703 GCA_014673585.1 Semibalanus balanoides
ATTGCAAATTAAAAATAACGCTTCAAAACCTATTTAGTTTAAAGTATCGATTTTATATAGTTATACATGTCAACTGTGGCACATTTCAATGGTTGATGCTATGTATTTAATCGGCTAGCTGATACGACATTCTTATTCAAATCAAGGCACCAGTCACATCAGGAAACAACGCTTAAGAACAGTTCGCTCGGCTGTCCACCCAATAAACCCAGTTTTACTGGTTAATTATATTACAAAATATAACAATGACCTTATATAGGAATAGCTATGTTTTGCCACGCTAACTTAAGGATGTCTACCAGCTAGATTCCCTACATCCAATTAAGCTGAAGCGGTAAGATATCTGCAACAACTTTCCAGCTTTGAAACAAACCATCGCTGAGAAAGACATCTTATGTGGCCTCACAATATTGCGAACTTAGCAGCAAAGTTCATGCTTTCAAGTTTGTTTGCTAGCTAGCAACAAATAGCCTCGCTGAGGAGGCATTAATCCTTCACTTTCCAGAGCATATGACCAGGTCACACAGGACAGTATGAGTAATGGCGTCTCTTTTCACCAGATTTTGGCCTGGATCCCGAGGCTGGATCTTGGATCCCAGTGGATCCCTCGGTATAAAATGCATGAAGATCTTGGATCTTAGTGGATCCCTCTGCGTAAAATGCCTGAAGATCTGGGATCCTTCTGGATCCCTCGGCGTAAAATGCTTCAGGGCCTGGGAAATTAGTGGATTTCTAATCTAAAATGAGTCTTTGATCTTAAAACACTTAGATGCAAGGACTTACATCAACATTTGTGGTCTTTTTGCGTGCTATGTGGATAATTAGTGCATGCAAATTACCTTGTAAGTTGTACCTTTTAGCAAACATAGACACTGTAATTAATTTGTCAATATTATCAAATTTGCAAGACCTTAGGGGGGCAATAAATAGCCTCCACTCCCGTTATTTTGCAATATCTCCTAAACCAACAGCGGTATCGTCACCAAACTTTTAGTACCTTGTCTCACATCAATTTGACATAGTTTAGCTAAAGGGAAAAGATAAGGCCTTGATAGGTCAACCGAAACCTACCTATCAGAAACCTACCTATCATCATATACCTACCTATTAGCGTGCCTGGATCCCGAAGTTGGATCTGGGCCCAGTATAAAATGTTCAGGATCTGGGACCTTTGTGGATCCATCGGCTTATTGTGTACCTGAATCTGGTGTCCCATGTTGATCCTGATTTTTGGTGCCTCCACCAGGCCTGCCTACCACGAACTCCCACCACCCATTAATGCAAACGAGTCGGAGCTCCACCGCTGCCGTCGACCCGCTGCCGCCGTCTGCCGTCGACTCCGACGAGGCTCGACGAGGCGTCATTAGTGGATGTGTCACCATTTTTCAGCGGCAAACAGCGCCGGTGCCGCTATTAGAGGCGGTGCAGCGGCGGTGGCCCGGCCTCTGCTGGACTCAGACGCTCATTCTTAGACGCTCAGAACGATACAGGGTGCAGTGCATGGCAATCGAGCCCAGACCGGCCACGGCCGACAGAGCTGGGATGGCCGGGCTGTAGGAAAGGAGAGGGTATATGTGTGGAGTTAGTCTGACAAGGTGAGGGGTTGGAGAAACGGGCTACGTATCGTCTACGTTTATCCATGCAACGGGCTAAGTATAGCCTACGTTTATCAATGGAATGGATATGTGAATGTTTAAATCAACTGCTTAAGTTACTAATTCCAGGTTTACGTCCAGTTTCATCAACTTTTCACCTCTGTTGGTGTGAATAGGCGGAGCCACGTGTTATTGCTGAAAGTTAAGTGCTTTTCAATTTGGTGACTCCATTAGCTGCTGGCGAATCACGCGAGCCCTGCAGAAGTGGCTGATGACTGTAAGGAGTGACGATGACCTTCTAAAAGCATCGATGGCTGAAGCGACATAACTCACCATTAGCTGGATCAGCCGTGGAGGCTTCACTCGGCACCGCGCTAGTGGACCCCAGTGCGTGTTCACAGCGGAAGTGTGGCATCCGAAGAGTGTGCGGACTGCTTGAATTCACTTAAAGATGTATCGGCGTCTGCTCGCGGGAGTCACGTTAATTGCCAGGCTAGTGCGCTATGTTATGCATCCTATAGCTTAGCTCAGGGTGGTCATGCATATCAGATATGGAAGCGACCTTCTCACAGCCAGTGTTACGAACAGCATGAGTCAATGCCCAACTTAGTCATAACACAAATACGAACATCGTAAAAGCGTCAAAAAAACGCCCCAGAGCGAGTGTTTTGCAAGCTTACTCCTTGTAGCAGTATTTAGAACGCTAAAAAACGTTGTAAAAAGAGTCAGACTCTACCAAATGGTATCTGACACCTTCTCGACAGGAGTCCTAACTCCTTCAAGAGAGCCCTGACTCTCTTGAAGGAGTCAAGACTACCCTTGAGAAGGTTTCCGTTGTACCCTTGTACCTTGTACCCTTGACACTGACGCTGGTCCCAGAAAACACCATTTTGAAGGGCTTGATTTTTTACGCCACTTTGTAGTGTCCGATGCCATATACAGGTGTTGCAAAACACCCCTCTGAGGCGGAATATTTGACGGTGTGACATTCACCGTCTGGATGTCTATTTTGTATTCTCCAGTGTAACAGAGCTTCCACAGTGCACAGTGGATGATCAAGTACATCACTATTAACCCACCTTAGGCATCATTCGTTATCAGCGAAAAAAGGAGAAGGATTACATGCATGGAAAGCTAGGTCTCGTAATGAATACACACTAAATACGACACCGTGATGGCATGAAACTTTTGGTTGTTTGGGTGTGTTTTCACCGAAATGTAGGGTGTTTTGGTAAGCATGAAACTTATAAATATTTGTATTTATTACCATCAAATATTAAAGTCCCACACAGGGTAAATTTTGTTTTCACTTAGAGATCTGCACTGCTTTAACCCGCAGGTTACTGGGGGGGCTATAAATAGCCTCCACTCCCGTTATTTTGCAATATCTCCTAAGCCAACAGCGGTATCGTCACCAAACTTTCAGTACCTTGTCTCACATTAATTTGACATATTTTAGCTAAAGGGAAAAGATAAGGCCTTGATGGGTTAACCGAAAATGACGTCAGGATGACGTCATGCTATGCGAATTCGATTTGCAAAATAAGGGTTTGTATAAAACGCTGTCAAAAGTACATTTTTAAGATAGATTCAATGGTAATAAGACTTTGCTATCAAACTGCTGTCAAGGATTTTCGAATCTTACTGAAATTCAAAAATTTGAGAAATCCAAACACATTTTTATGTTAAATATAAAAAATACAAGAGTCCAATGAATATGTGTAGCAAATTTGGAGTCGACATACTGAAACATGACTGGCTAACGATCTTCAAAGACAAAATTCTACCTCTAGAGGATTACCATGCATAAAAATTGTTTTCCCGTTTTTTGTTTTTTCCTTCAATTTTTAAGGAATTAACAATGTTCGAAAGTAATTTTTCGCGTTCTAGTCGAAAAAATAAATATGTGTTACAACTCCTAGTGACCATAACATGCAGTTTGACCTCGTGACCTCGAATGACTTTACCTAAGGTCATCAACAGCTTAGAATGGTACTTGGAAGTGTCAGATACACGAATCATACCGATTTATCAACTGCTTATCCGTCTAATATCGAATTTTGACGCGACAAATTCATCCATCGGACTTTGATAACACGGTCAAACAATTTGTATTTGACGTGACCTGTGACGTCATTGGTGACCTTGAAGTTTAAAAAAATATGATTCCTTCAACACATTTTGCAGGGATATCGAATGTCATTTGAATTTGTAAGATCGGTTCAGTAGTACCGGGGATCAAAGGGGGGCTATAAATAGACCCCCCTCCCCCAGTGAGTTGCGTTACAGAATAAACCCCAGTAACTCGCGGGTTAAACATATTATTATCAAAAATGCCAGCAGCTGGACTACAGCCGTGGTCGAAACTCACAGCCTCATTCGCGGCAGTCTGCATTCATTCCCAATCCTAGCCGTTACAGTAAAAAAGAGACACTCACGGGGATAGGCGGTTGTTGTTATCTACTGTCTGCATTCAATGTAATTTAATAATTTGTGTGCGATTTTTAATAAAAAGCATGACAAGGGGAAGCAGACAAACCATATACATAGTTAAAGGAACGCGCATCAATCGCCCTGTGAGTGCAATGTCTTCAGCTGGTATACTTGATATATAGACAACAATGTATCGTGAGGTTTAGATTGAATCCAACTTCAATCCCATTTCGATCAGTACTTGTTGATACCCATTTAATCCATCTTCAATGGGTTGGCTTTGATGAACGATTCCACAGATTGGTCCACTTTATTTGGAACTCTAAAAGCAATCTAGAGAATTGCTTGAAGGCTTTCTGAAGGTGATGTTGAGATGTATCAATTCAGCTGCTATTTACTAGTGGCAGCAAATCCACACAAAGCACGTAGTTTTTATATATCACGTAAAAGTTGCAATTGAAAACATAGTACACTTTACGCATAACTCATGAACAGGAATACCTCAACTGAAAGACAGACTAATCGCAGGCTTATTACGCTGAATATTTATTAATTCCGTTTACTTATAAGAAGGCTACGAGCTTATTTTGCTTGACCACCATCATTGATTCGAAATAATTACAGGTTATTTTCCTTTATCCGCACAGCGATCACTACTGCACATATGTCACTCTTTTGGTTCTCTAGTAAGACGACACGTTTTCCATACCAAGTGGCCGCCGGCTGCACCGTCTCGCCGCCACACATAAACGAGCTGCCCAGGCCAGTATAAAACTAACTAACGATAATTTCCGGCCATCCGCCCACAATGCTGAGCTAGCTGCTGGCATGAATTCCCAAGTTGCTCCGTAAAGCGCCCCTCCGCTTTGACGAGCGTGCTTACGTCCGTCCACGCAAACAGGAACAGTGAAAACGTCGTAAAACGCCCGAGGAGGCCCTCAGAGACCCAGCAATAATCTGCTGCGTGTCAGTCGTAATGGGACGCAATAAACACGTTTAACACTTGGGGCCAGTTTCACGATGCAGAATCGACAAAAATAGGAATATGTATTTACGTTAGGGTGCTAGCGGCGCAGCAAAACAGGGTCCAGTGATGATAGACCATTGACATTCGCGATAAAATGCGACAAATCTACAGAACACGGACGTTGCATTAGTGACGTTAGTTGTTGTGCTTATTTCTTGCATTACCATTGACAAGGAGCAGGTGTGCTCTATCAATCTTCTTGGGAATACAATACGATGGCTATTACAGCATGTCGTCGTTTCGGTCGGTCGGCTACCCTCAGTAACGCTAGGACATCGATACCATCCAAAACGCATTTATTATACTTGCAAGATCACTACACGTATTTGAAAGTTCCTTAATACGTACAAATATATTGTAATTATTTGGCACTCGGCTTATTTGTCTGATGAACGATAGCAGCGGCAACATTAAGGTAGAAGGCATTTGCCATATCACATGCATTCAACAGCACCCCTATACAAAAACTCACGAGTCTATTTCTTTGTCTCATGACATTGCCTTGGTGTTAGCAGTCACACCTTTGTGTTTGAACACTTCTCGGTTTCATATCTCGCACAGTCGAATGACGTCACATTTGATGAAATGAGGCCACCGTGTCGTGGAATGCACGCAATCTTTCGGAAACACGTATCATAGTGAAATATGGCGGTGAAACTTGCTAACAAAGGCTACCGTTGCAGGAGGTTGATGGCTCAGAATTTGTTAACGCTGTCATGTGAGCAAAATTTGATGCAAATCGTCACATCCCGTAAAGGCAATGGTTCATGCATTCTGGTCTAATGCGTCTGTAAGTGAAACGAACTAAAATATGCAATGTAAGAAATGGATTAAAATAATGTAAAAATATGATACATAAATTAGGCTAGATATGCAATATAAGCCAAAAAGGTCCTGTTCTAACCATTTTGCGACCCTTTCTCAATTTTGATCGTGCAATTAACTATGCATGCAAAAAAGATTATTTTCAAAATAAAGTAGATACAGACGCACTATCACAGCAATAGCTGTTTTTACGAAGGACTATTGCGCTAAAAAGATTCTAAAAAGTATTTGAAGAGTTGTAAAAGTTTTGGTGTAAAAGTTTTAATATCTTATACATTTCAAGAAACAAATTACTGATTTAGGCGATATTATCACCATATGTTTTCACGAATAATTATTGCGCTGAAAAGATTCTAAAAGATTTCAGAAGAGTTGTAAGAGTTTTGGTATAAAAGTTTTAGTATATTGTACGCTCCAAGAAACAAATTACTGATCTAGGCGATATTATCACTGTCTAATAGTTAAGACTCTCTCTAATAGTTAAGTTATGGAAACATTTATTGAGCTAATGACAAGTGAATGATACAAAATTTGCCATTTGAAAAGAAACTATGCGTCTAGAGTCCATTCGTTCAGTTAAGCATGCCACGTTTCTGTCGATGGAGATCTGGTATCACAACTGACCTATCAATACTTAGCTTGATTATTACCGCCTTCACCAATACCACACAATTTTGTCCAACATACTCTCAATCGGGGTCTCCTGCTTGCGAGGGCCTAGATATCGTATGTGACTCCACAACATCTGAGGAGCATTTGTGCCGCTCCAAAATCGAATTGTTCACAAGAGGTATGCAGCTATAAAGGAAATAGAAATCGCCCGGAGACTAGTGCCTCTGGTCAAACCTGTGGTGAATAGATGTCGGCTGGACTGTATTCGTATGCGCCAAGTGGGCGCTGTGACGAGACCGCTGTGCGGCTGTTGCGTGTGACTCGTACCTGTGGTCGAGCAGGACTGTGTGACCAGACAGCGGATGTACCATTGGCAAGCGGGAGGAAGGCGGAGCTGACCAGCAACTCTGCAGGACGCTTCTCTGTGTCGCCTGTGCTGCCATCTGGGCAACGTCCTCAGATGGCCGTGAGACCCATAGTCAGAGCTGTGTCCCGGGTCACCAATAGCGTCTATACCGCGCTTCCACCGCCAGAGCATCAGGTACTATCAGATATCCCTGGAGACACTCCAGTATCACTCTGCACCAGGAACAATCCGACCTCCATCTGTCGAGAAATGTCTACCAGGCATCTCAGTACGACATCTGTTCATAGAGAGAAATTCGAGATACCAGACGTCGAGAACTTATTGAAGAACCACATTTCTCCAATCAGTGTCTCGAGCGAACTCTTCAGTCACATTCGAAATCGATTCTCACTCCGTGGAACACATAGTTGCTCTGGTAATGGATTATTGACGTGCGGGACCCTCGACACCGTACGAGAACCCTAGGGCCTTACGTATAACCAGCACACTCGACTAATCCATAAGCGCGCACAACCATAGTTCTAATACGACACGGCTAGAAATCGCACTGTTTTAATTGTGGAAAGGTATTTCGTTCTGCATGTACTATCCGGACGCATCTAGAGCTGGTCTCACCGATCCACGTTGCGTGCATGACTCAGTCTACCTGCAGACAAGTGTATAGAGTCAGATACCAACTCTGCTCCTGCCTGATATGATCGGCGACGCCAGGTATCAATTCTCCATTGCTACACGAGTCAGCTCTGACTTGTTCAGCGCTATCACAGATAGCATTCCACCAGTGTGATGCTGTAAGTCTAGGTTCCCTGTAAGCATCGTACGGGCGCAGCGTTCCGGGAGCAGAGCGCCAGGAACCACGCGAACCGACATCTCTTCCCGAATGAGTGCCCGTCCCGCATGGAGCGAGAGAGTGCACTTCCCACAGCGCCTGCGATCACTGTTGTCCTTGTATCGGAGCCAGCGACGGAATTACCGAGCACGACAGAGCGATCACATGAGAGCCGCCCATCTTCTGGCTGTGTCCATCCCCGTCGCATGCCACACAGGTAGAGACGGCAGTGGAGAATTGCCTGAAGAAATCTTGGCCGCGCCACTGGACTGTGTATAATACATTAGTTTTGTGGCGCCGCCGCGGCGCGATAAGGCATCTGTTTGTGTGGGGGCAGCGGAGTTAAAGTGATGTCGCTCTATGCCGCGCGCGCGCCGCTCACAACTGAGCGGCAGTTACCCGACCCATCCGCATCATACAGACTATCAAAGCTATCTCTTGGTCAATCAGAGATTGTCGCGGGTGAGTTGAGTGAAGTGGTTAGATTAAGTTGCGGGGTAGGCTGAGACTGGAGACCAGGGGCCCGGTCGCGTCGGAGGTGGGTCACGCGGTGGCACGCGGCCCACCGCGGTGGCGTGGCCTGGTGGATCGCGCGAGGCGAGGGTGGGCGGTGGAACACGGCGCCGGGCGGTGGCCGGTGCGAGCCCAGCCCGCCGGTGGTGGTGGATAGACAGGAGCCCGTGGGCTGGTGGGCGAGTGGCGCCAGGGGCGTGAGTAGCGCATGAGAGCGGATAGCAAGACCAGGAGTAAGTGGGGGCGGTGAGACAGGGAGCGGCGTGTCGTGTCCCACGATAACACAGTGTCGCGCGGATGGAAGGACTCAAGTGGTCCGGGGGTGGGCGTGCTTGGTGAGAGCGCAGGTGCGGTGGCGGTGTGATAGGGTCCGGTTGGTGGCGGTGGACAGGGGCTGGGCCGGATGGACAGGGCCGGGGTGGTCTGGGTATAGGATCAGGGGCGTGGTTGGTGGGTGGCTGTGGAAGGGCCGCGCGGTGACAGGGGCCGCGCCGTGGTCGGCCGATAGAGACAGAGGGCGGCTGGATTGGTGCTCGGACGAGGAGCAGGCAGCCGGGCGAGTGTGCGGTCGCGAAGCTATGGGCAGCCAGGGGACGCGCTCTGGTCGGGGTCGGACATGGGCCAGGTGGTTGAGCAGGTGAGAGCACCAGGGCCCGGGATGGAATGGCGGTTATTGGACTCGAGAGCTGTCACTGAGGCAGACAGGTATGAGAGAACGCGATGGCAACAGGGCTGGGTGGCGACGGTGTGGACAAAACCGGACAGAGACCGACTGGTGCTGAGTGGTGCAGTGTGGGCCTTGTGGTGTGGCGTGGGGCGGTGTCAGCTGCTCCGCTGGCCACCCGCGCTGTTGTCAATAACACGACACCACCCATCGCCTATCACAATAATACAGGCCATTTCTTTAAAACACACACACACACACACACACACACACACACAGACAGGCCTTTGACAGCGAGTGGCTGGTGCGGCGGGTCGGCCACAAACCCACAGCCAGACTGAATTCCTAGGAGAACACAACCGTAAGCGTAGATATGCCTACACAAAATCTTAACAAAGGTATCTGAACTTGACTTTGATGCTTCAAAAAATGGGTATGACAATAAACCTTTGCCAGTGCAAGGAGGAGAAGTGCATGCCACCCCGGTTTTTCGTAAATAACTCAAGTATTTATCATCTGGTTGCAGTTTAGCCTTCAGTACTCTACAGTGAAAAAATTGGCACATACTCGGAAAATTGTGAAACTCTACCCACATGACCCGTGTCCTATGACCTGTTTCTCAGGGTCATGTCCGGTGAAACTGGCGTCCTAAAGCAACAATGCTTGTAACTCGTTCACTTGCCAATTGTCTGCTGTTCAGGAACATATGAACATAGCATATGATCAGGGTTAACAGGTGACATTCATGATTTCCACTGAGATCAAGGCGTTTCAGAGGTCAACCAAAGTCATTGACCTCCGATGACCTCCGATGACTCTTTTGACCTCCAGTTTCTTTGCAATACTTTGAGACGCTGATTTCAAATTCGACATATATTTAACTTTACACAAGTAAAGGTTCCACTGAGTTAATGATCTTTTAGAAGTCAACCGAATTCTCTAACCTCGGATGACCGAATATTAATTGTTTATCTACATTGGCTCTTAAAACACCTCAAGGAGCCACTGGCGATTGCTTTGCCCCTCCCCCGCACTCACTCATCCGAAAATACAATTTGCTGCCATCGCCAGAGGATACACGTGCACCCAGTAGGGCTTCTGCTGCTACGAATAGCCAGCCGTCTTACACGGAGCTGCCCACGCTCAGCGAGGCCGACGCTTCCTCAGCTGACACGAGCTGCCACAAGTCAGCTGAGCTGTATCAGCTGTCAGCTGACACAGACTGCCACGCACTGGAGGCGTACAGCTTCTCAGCTGACATACATAATGCCCACGCTCAGCTGAGGCGTAAGCTGCTCAGCTGACACAGAAGCGCCCACGCTCAGCTGAACAGAGCTGCCCAGCTCAGTGAAGCCCGTAGCTTCCTGCTGACACAGAACTGCCCAGCTCAGCTGAGCCGTACAGCATCTCAGCTGACACAGAGCTGCCCACGTCAGCTGAGGCGTACAGCTTACTCAGTGACACAGAGCTGCCCACGCTCAGCTGAGCCGTACAGCTGCTCAGCTGACACAGAGCTGCCCACGTCAGCTGGCGTACAGCTGGCTCAGCTGAACAGAGCTGCCACGCTCAAGTGAGCCGTAAGTCAGTTCTCAGCTGACACAGAGCTGCCCACGCCAGCTGAGGCGTACAGCTGCCTGCTGAACAAGAGTGCCCGCTCAGTGAGCCGCTACAGCTTCTCAGCTTGACCAGAGTCCTCACGCTCAGCTGAGCCGCCCACGCTCAGCTGACACAGAGCTGCCCACGCTCAGCTGAGCCGTACAGCTTCCTCAGCTGACACAGAGCTGTCCACGCTCAGCTGAGCCGTCCAGCTGCCTCAGCTGACACAGAGCTGCCCACGCTCAGCTGAGCCGTACAGCCGTCTCAGCTGACACAGAGCTGCCCACGCTCAGCTGAGCCGTACAGCTTCCTCAGCTGACACATAGCTGCCCACGCTCAGCTGAGCCGTCCAGCTTCCTCAGCTGACACAGAGCTGCCCACGCTCAGCTGAGCCGTACAGCTTCCTCAGCTGACACAGAGCTGCCCACTCAGCTGAGCGTAACAGCTGGCTCAGCTGAGCCGTACGCTGGCCTCAGCTGACACAGAAGCTGCCCCGTCACTGAGCGTCCAGCTTTCTCAGCTACACAGAGCTACACGATCGCTGAAACGTACGCGTCTAGCTGCACAGAGCTACCACGCTCAGCTGAGCCGTACAGTGCTCAGTGAGCGACAGATGCCTCAGCTGACACAGAGCTGCCGCAGCTCAGCTGACGCCGTAAGCTGCTCAGCTGACACAGAGCTGCCCACGCTCAGCTGAGCCGTACGCTGTTCAGCTGACAAAGAGTGCCACGCTCAGCTGAGCGTCCAGCTGCCTCAGCTGACACAGAGTGCCACGCTCAGCTGAGGCCGTACAGCGCCCTTCAGCTGACACAGAGCGTGCCACGCTCAGCTGAGCCGTACAGCTGCCTTCAGCTGACACAGAGCTTCCCACGCTCAGCTGAGCCGTCGCTTCTCACTGACAAGAGCTGCCCACAGCTCAGCTTGAGCCGTTCAGCTGCTCAGCTTGAACAGAGCTGCCGCTCAGCTGAGCCGTACAGCTGTCTCAGCTGCACGAGATGCCCACCGGCTCAGCTGAGCCGTACAGCTGCCTCAGTAGACACACAGAGCTGCCCACGCTCAGCTGAGCCGGTACAGCTTCCTCAGCTGACACAGAGCTGCCCACGTCAGCTGAGCCGTACAGCTCTCAGCTGACAAGAGCTGCCACGCTCAGCTGCGCCGTACAGCCGTCTCGTGAACGAGCTGCCCACGCTCAGCTGAGCCGTACAGCTGCCTCAGCTGACACAGAGCTGCCCACGCTCAGCTGAGCAGTACAGCTGCCTCAGCTGACACAGAGCTGCCCACGCTCAGCTGACACAGAGCTGCCCACGCTCAGCTGAGCCGTACAACTCCTTCAACTCACACAGAGCTGCGGCGAGCTGCCCATCTGTCGTCGCTGCGACGAACGTGACGTCTGCACGGAGACCGGCACGAGCGACCCGGGACGTGCCGGTTACGTGCTGACTGGACACGCCTGGCTAAACAGGTCCAGCCTTACTACTGTTCTCGTGCGTGCCAATAGCGATTTTCATCTGCCGGGACCACGAATGTAAAGCACGTTCACAATGTGAGACGTTTTCTGAGACATACATTAACACACGCAGAGACCTATGTATAAGCCGTGGTCGAGTTTGAATCAGACATACGTGACACGTGTTATCCAGTACGGGACGGCCGCTGCAGAGTGTCTGATAACGGCCAACTGACGGCTCTGTAGGGTGTCTGATGACGGCCAACTGACGGCTCTGCAGGGTGTCTGATGACGGCCAACTGACGGCTCTGTCGCAGCCAATGAAGTGTTCAGCGCCCGGCCAGTGGCAGCAGCTGAGCTGTCGGCGTCAGTTTCACCACGCGGCACAGCGGCGCCTCCGCCGGCTGTTAATCCGACTGGTGGCCATCTGAGTTGTGCTGATGACCGGCTGAACTGAGCTGTCCAGCGGCTGAACTGAGCTGCCCGGTGGCAGAACTGAGCTGTCCAGCTGCTGAACTGAGCTGCCCGGCTGCTGAACTGAGTTGCCCGGCTGCTGAACTGAGCTGCCCGGCTGCTGAACTGAGCTGTCCGGTGGCTGAACTGAGCTGCCCGGCGCTGAACTGAGTGCCCGGCGGCTGAACTGAGCTTACCCGGCTGCTGAACTAGTTGCCGGCTGCTGAACTAGCTGCCCGGCTGCTTGAACTGAGCTGTCCGGTGGCTGAAGCTGAGCTCCCGGACGGCTGAACTGAGCTGCCCGGCTGCTGACTGAGCTGTCCGGTGGCTGAACTGAGCTGCCCGGCCGACTGAAAACTGGCTGCCGGCTGCTGAAACTGAGCTGCCCCGGCAGCTGAACTTGAGGCGCCCGGCTGCTGAACTGAAGCTGCCTGGTGGCTGAACTGAGCTGACCGGTGGCTGAACTGAGCTGCCCGGTGGCAGAACTGAGCTGCCTGGTGACTGAACTGAGCTGCCCGGTGACTGAACTGAGCTTCCCGGTGGCTGAACTGTGTTGAACTGCACTGAGCTCGTCGCCGCCACTGCCAATTCGAGCCGGGTGGTCATGGTCACACGCTCTGTGGCAGGCTGAACTGCTGTTATATCTGACTGCGGTCTGGTGACGTCACAGGTAAAACAAGAGATCTGCGGACAATGTTGGATAGTTTATCTGTTATCTGCATAGATTGTATCAAAATTAAACAAGCTACAATTTTTGTAAATATTTACCACATTCCAGTCATTTTATATTTTGTTTTGAAGCACAATGTCATAATTTCACAATTAATTTACATCTCATTGGTGATTAGCTTAAACAGTCAAATAATCTCGACAAACATATGTCGAAAGAGAAATATAGTGAAGAAAAAGGTTATGTTTTTTATCAGTTGAAAGTCGGGAACTTAAAAAAATAGCACGCGCTAAACGCAGGGAATCGCTTGAAATACCATAGAAATTAGCTTCGTACCACTGCACTGCAGTGCACATTGAAGGATAATTGGATGAATAATAGTAAAATGTTTAAATTTTTTAAATGCATACCTATAGGGTGTTTTCACGTGACGTCACAGCCAGACCTGGCTGTGCTCTGGCCCTGCGTGCGGCACCGCCATGCCTTGGGGACAACCGAGAAAGCTATACCTTCTGTACATAGAGCTGCGCTCAAAAGACGAGCCCGTGCTCCGGACTGTGGGCCTATCCGTGTAATTTCTTCACCATTCGAATCTAGCGTGGTCCCAAAGGGGTGTCGGTGCTCCAAGTTTTATTCGCTTGGTCGCAAATGAGTGGTACTAAATTTTACAAAACATCCAACACTGTTTTTTGTGGTTTTGGTCCCAATTTGGGTCCACTTTAAGGAACCAAATAAATGAAACTCATATCGACACTCTTTGGACCACGCCGGATCGAATGGTGAAGGAATTACCCGGATCGGTTCGCATAGTTTCCGGAGGCATGGGCTCAATTTTCGAAGAGCCCCTTCAACGCAATTTATTGTCCATAAAAAAACATATGCACGCCGAAAAGAGCGTGAGTATATGGTGAAGTGAAGTGGGATAGTTTGTTGGTTGTGATTAATATAAAATGACGTGAAGAACGTCTAAACAACACAGCAACACACACCTGAACTAGCACACTAGCCACTCAGGTTGTCCCCAAAGATGGCGGCCGAACGAGGTATCGTGACGTCAGTGAAAACACCCTATAGATATGCTGGTATGCAACGTTTACTTACGTTCAACTTCTTCTAGGCAAGTTCACAACTTATACTTTCAGCCAACTGCCAAACCATAAATAATTTACTTCCTGTTAAGTCATGTTATAACAAGTAGACTTAATTAAACTCATGTTTAGCCATTATTCACCCAATGCTGCACAAATACCTATACGCTGTTCTGGTACAAATGAGGATTTTCAGCATTTCCATGCATGCGTTTTGCACGTACCTACCGCCTTCAAGAAAACTCCAGCCAAATAACTCTCAACTCGCAAAAAAGAACTACTATAGTTCCATCAGCATTATAATTTAAGTCACATACTTCCATCGATCTAAATGTTAAATGGCGTGAAAAGGCGAACGAGTGATGCTGACGGACGACGTTGGGCGCGCAGACCATTTCATTATTTGCTGGCATTTGCTTATAAAGCTACAGCTAGCTCGCTAAGTCGGCTTCAATGAGATGGTCACGCGAAACGTCTGGTGGGTATGCTAGGGTCATATCTCATTCATCATTCCTTTTAAATCCGTATATATGTATAATTTGCATACAAACAGTATCTTCTTGTCAGCAGTATGACATAGAATCTTAGGTTGCTAAAACAAAGAACATTAAACGTAAATAAGAGATACTATGTTGTGAGACAGCACATCTCATCACAGAGCGGACGCGAAGCGCCTGTAACGCCTGTGTAGTTTCTCGTCATCTATCTATACCAATTTGTATTCGACCCGACACGGTCCGACACGGCCGTAAATGACGCTTTTCGAAAGCTAATAACTTTGAAATCATGCCCCGATTGATATTGGGCTTTCACTATTGAATAGCTACATCAAATCATTTTTTTCTATGTGAGCAGCAATGTGCACATAAAAAAATCATGACTTAGCAAAGTTTACAAAGTTTCAACTGTTAGTTTTCGTCGGCATAATTTGTAGTAGCGAAACATCCCATAGACAACGAATTTAGATATCAACATTTATGTGAACAATGAAGCATGCAGTGCTCAGAACGTGCACTCCCTTTTGGTGGATTTAAGAAAGGAGATCATTACAAATTTATTTCAAAGTGCGCCTGTTTGGTCATCGCCCAAAAAGGCGTTTTACTGGTTATTTAAGTCCACCGCATTGCAGTTGCAGCCGCAACGTATGGCTTCACCCGTGTTATCAAAATTACCGGTAAGAGACACGGATACGGACAGCCATGACATAAGCGCTGGTATCCTGCAGTTTATCGATCAACGCCACGGGCAGCAGCGACTGCTTTTACCGATTCGGCGAACATCGTATTACTATTCATTAGGTATCGTTCAAAACGGATCTAGACTGATAACATTGAGATACGCTGCATGGAGTCAATGTGGGGGAAATTGGAGTTCAAATTGAGCATTGTTCTGAGCTAAATCCATTTCACAAAACGTATTTCATAATAGTTATTGTATTGCTCATTATTTGTACGTGCTGTCATATGGAAATAATTTGACACATACAATTCCACAATGCACATCCCATCCTATCGTACGCATCATGCATTACACGTACTTCGAAATAAATGACAATGAAAAATGACAGTTTTCTAGTTAGACGCCGTAGTTGGTGATAACCGAACGAGCGCGAAGGAAAAGGAAAAATTTAACTCGATCGGGCAAGTAGTTTCTGAGATGCAAACCAGTAAGACGCTTAAACGGCGAGGGACGAGCGAGTCCGAATAAATCCGCGTCAATTTATCACCCGTCCAACGGAGGTTCGTCTTGTTGCAAGCATGCTTTTAAATTATTTCGCTATGTGGTTTGTTTTTGCCGTCGCAAATAGATCCGAACTAAATCAATACTTGAACTAAATTGGTTTTGGCAGCGTTATTTTTTAATTTGGCAATTATAAGCTTCATGTTTGTAGGCAAAAATCATTTTGGGTGGGTATTAGATGGATTTGATTGCGCTTTAACAGCTGCATCATTTTTTATCATCTAGCCACCCTTTGGTTTTGAAGCTACGGCGGGTGTAATGAAGGAAATGTTTAGTAGAATCGTCAATACAAATATTACAGGCAGATTTTAAACAAGCGAAATACTGCATAAATCTCATTTTTGCATGCATTTTAGAGACGGTAATTGGTCTATCAGATTGGTGTTTGTTTTCATCGCTTCACGTCCATAGGTGCTGAGCAACTGATTTAAATTGTGAAGAAGTCATAAAACTATGATTTGGCGCTTATTAGCCAGTACTTTAACACGTTCCAACGCGCCGCTGATCGACACATAGTGCATACGCCCGGGCGGATCGTTTCTCTACGCGTCTGTGTTTGACCCGTGTCCTTTACGACTTTTGGTTGCCGAGCTATAGGTCCGGTATTGCAACGATGTTTTTGGGCAAGTAATTTTCGGTGACGGAACAGGGTTGCACGGTGCGCACGTGCAGTGTGACCAGAGTTTGAACTTGTGCAACATTGCCGTGGTGTGGCTCCAGCCTCACATCAAATTTTAGCTTTATAGGTCAGCCGTTTCCTCAGCTAATCAGCAGGATCATACCTTTCTGACACCCTCTGACGCGGCACGTGGTCACGCGCATGCTGACCCATCACTGAGAAAAAAGCATGTAAAATAATCATAATGTCATTGAAATGGGGCTAATCAGATGGCGAAAACCGCTTGTCAATCGGATGCGGTGTAATTCAAAAGATATAAGGCTCTGACCAGCGGTCGCCGGTCTGGCCGGGCCCGGACGGCCGGGTCGGGTCGGCCCCTTATATGTGAAAAAATCCGGTATTCATGAAGGACTCGCTCCGCGCTTCGCGCTCGCTCGTAATAAGGGTGTGGACGTGCGCACGTGCAAAGGCATTCCACTCCTGACTTATGGGAAAGTGGCGGCTGAGAGATCCCTAACCACGCAACAAATTTGTACACAATCGGCTCAGCCGTTCCTAAGATATAGAATAGAAGTGAGCACGTGCGCGCGTGCAGAGTCAACCCGCCTCTGCGTTTTTAGAAAGTGGCGACTGAGAGATCCCTAATCACACACCAAATTTGCACACAATCGGCGGTGCCGTTGCGGAGTTTTTGCGAGAAAACCCTTGTCAACACCCCTCACGCAGCACGCGCAACGCGCAGTGGTAGTCACCCACATGAGTCCGCACTGGTATCAAACAGGGTAAGTCGGATGGGGCTGCTCAGAAAAAGAAATGCTTGTAAATCGGAAGGGTGGTTAAACAGATATTAGCTTTTCAAAAGCCTCGCCACGGGTCGGGTCGGGTTGGGCCATTCATAATCAGATTTGTTTACCATTACCACGTGTAACAAAGTTAGTAGTTATGACATAGCCGTGGGTCTTATTTTACCATATTTGGTATTGAACTGCCAAGCGGCGTTTAGGACACGTGAAAGTCTAAGAGTGATTGGTTGAGAGAATGTGACGTGTGTGGCGGCCGGCGGCGGCGTAAAGTCGGCAGCGGCACAGGGGACTGGGCAGTTCGACTTAGGCGCTAGAGGCAAGCGGGCAACTGTGACGGGCCGCGTTGTTGTATACTATGGGGAGAGTGTGGCGTGACTGAAGAGAGAGTAACTGAGTGACAGACAATATAGCGTGAAAGGAAATTCAGACTCTACGGGGAGCTGGAAATGAACTGAGACCGAACTGACAGAACTGAGCGAAATCAACACAACTTCTTTACACACGGAAAGACGAGCGAGCGCTTCGCGCTCACTCGTAATTAAGAAAACGTTGCTGATATGCGAGATATTGACGATGTCACGAGGTTAAAATAAAAATAACGTTTTGATAATCATAACTAATAAATATTTTTTAGGAAAAGACCTTGATGAATGGATCCCGCATTCATTAGCAATTTCCATATTTTGTACGCCTTATGCCTCACAGTGAGCTGACTCGACCTGACCAGCCGACCCGTGGTGACCCGACCTGACGAGCCGACCTGTGGTGACCTGACCTGACGAGCCGACCTGTGGTGACCTGACCTGACTAGCCGGCCTGTGGTGACCTAACCTGATAAGCTGATCTATGGCGCCCTGACCTGACAAGCTGACCTATGGCGACCTGACCTGACGAGCCGACCTGTGGTGACCTGACCTGACGAGCCGACCCGTGGTGACCTGACCTGACGAGCCGACCCGTGGTGACCTGACCTGACGAACCGGCCTGTGATGACCTAACCTGACGAGCCGACCCATGGTGACCTGACCTGACGAGCCGACCTGTGGTGACCTGACCTGACGAGCCGACCCGTGGTGACCTAACCTGACGAGCCGACCTGTGGTGACCCGACCAGGCGAGCCGACCTGTGGTGACCTAACCTGACGAGACGACTTGTGGTGACCTAACCCGACAGCCAGACCGGCATCTGATATGTACGGGCATATTTAACCCTCTACCCTTTGTCTCTGCATCTCTACCCTTTGGGACAACCCGAGAGATGACAGTGACACCAGTCTACTCCAATTCCTCCCACATTGACTTTATGCTGCGTATCTCAATGGAATAAGTCTAGATCCGTTTTTAACGATACCTAATGCATAGTAATACGATGTTCGCCGAATCGCTAAAACAGTCGCTGCTGCCCGTGGCGTTGATCTATAA
>VOPJ01000493.1:0-18683 GCA_014673585.1 Semibalanus balanoides
AGCCGAGATCTGAGGGGGGAGGGCGAATAAGCCCCCCCCCCCGACCGATTCGTATACTTTGTACCCGTCCCGGAATAGGGTTAATCAGCGAAAGACGAGTGAGCCCGTACCAACCCCAATAGCAATTAAATTGGTTACGGAACAGGGGTGAGCACGTCCACACGTGCAATGTGACCCAGAGTTTGACAGTGACTTTCGCATTATTGCTAGTGAGTGGTGTGGTCTCAAACCCCACACCAAATATAAGCTTAATCAGTCCAGCCGTTTCTCAGCTATAGCAGGATAACGTTTTCTGACATCAGAGACGCGGCACGTATCACACGCCATGCTGACCCCTCACGTGAGACGAAACATGTCAATAACATAATTTATTGAATGGGGCTATCAGATGGCGAAGACTGCTTGTCAATCAGATGCGAGATTCTCACGATATAAGTTCCTCAAAAGCGTTACAGTCGGGTCGGGCCGGGTCGGCCGCTGATATGTGATGCAAATCCCGTATTCAGTGAGGGACTCCCTCGCACTTCGCGCTCGCTCGTAATTACTCAATGTAGAAATGTCCTGAATACGTGCGCATACCAACATCACCACACATTTCCTTCGCACTCGCTCGCTCCTCGCCAACTACGGCGCCTTACCGGAAGTATAGCCAATGCGATCAGATTTCTCGTCAGCTTTACTTTCATCTATGTTTGTGTTTAGTTTAAGTGTAAGCTCTTTCGCACACCTCAGAGGATCCCCGACAAACGAGGCTAGTCTTGTCCTTCACGCTTTCCCTCTGCTGTCTCCTGTGACGCGACATATCCCCCATTAGCGGCCGTGACAGGAGCACAACTGAGGGGGACGGGGGGGGGGGTAATCCTGGCAGTCGGCCAGTCCGTCCGTCCGCGTCGGTCGGTCTGCCCGTCCGTCCGTCCGTCCGTCCGTCCGTCCGTCCGTCCGTCCGTCCGTCCGTCCGTCCGTCCGTCCGCGGTTCGGCCGGTGTGCGTCCGGCCGACGGCCGGCAACGCTGCGGTCTGTGCACGCAGCCACCGCAGGTAAACAGAATAACGAAAACTGACTACTGCAGGTTATGAAAGCTACTGAATTCGTGCTGCGAAGAGCAGCATGAATACTGGTTTTAGCACATATCAGCACATGAGACATTTATATACCGAAAGCTTCCGAAAACCGTGGGCTCCGGGCTTTGTGCTCAAAGTCTGGTGGTGCGCATGTCCAGAACCTAGTCAGTTGTTTTCTCTGCTGATGTACCACACTTTGCAACACATATCTGAATGGAAAAACGTACGTCTTGGGCTGCGTTATTTCCGTTGGCTTAGCTGGCAAAGCCGAGCCCGTTCGGCTGGCTGCCGAAGACGAACGGCCGCAGTGGCTGGGTTCGGCGGGTGAACGGACCCGCCCACCCCGGCTGACAGCGTCCGGAGGTGACTTATGAAGTGACCTGTCACCGCCGCCCGGTCATCGATCTCCGGCGCTGGCGGCCCTCTCAGTCACACACCCGCTGACTAACTAACGGGTGAACCGGCGACGGTGGCTGAGGGCCAGCTGGAGACGCGCTACGACACTGCCGGGGCCGGGGCCGGGGCGGGGGGGGGGCGGGGGCGGGGGCGGGACCGGGACCGGGACCAGCTGTAATCCCTCCCAGTACCGTCAGCCGTGCCGACACATACTGTGGCCGGCAGAATGGGGTGTGTGTATTGTATGGAACATGTCGTGCATTCCACTGACAGGCTGCAGTCCAGACCTGCCGCAGGGTTATACACGAGACAGATGCCTGGCGACGTCATCACCGCTCACCGATGATCATGGCATGCTCAGGATTGTATGCGTTGGAGCGTTGTGACCAGCCCATGGCCGAGTCGTGGCGCTCCAAACCGATACTATTCTAATCTAATCCAGTAAGGCGACGTAGTTGGCGATGAATGAGCGAGCGCGAAGGAAATTTGTGGTGAATTTCAACTCCATCGAGCAAGTAGTTGCTGAGATACAAAAAGGGTGCGCACGTGCAGAGGTACCCCACCCCTGACTTGAAGGAAAGTGGTGGCTGAGAGGTCCCTAATAAGACTACGCACCCAATTCGAACACAATGGGTTCATCCGTTACTGGGATATAGAAAAGGTGTGTGCAAGTGCAGACACCCCACTCCTTACTGTATTTATTTATTTATTTCACGTCGTGAGACATATCCGTTAAACATACGGCTATTACATGCTCGAGTCAATACTTGCTTGCGGGAAAGCCTGTGGGAAAGACACTTTTCAACACCCCTCACGCGGCACGCGCCACGCGCAGTGGTCGTCACCCACGTGAGTCGGCTTTGGTCTCAAACAGGGTAGGATGGATGTGGCTACACAGCAAAGAAGCCCGCTTGTCAATCGGACGTGCATTTGCGAGATATGAGCTTCTTAAAAGCGTCACCACGGGCCGGGCCAATCATAATCAGATTGTTTTACCCTACACCATGAAAGGACGAACGAGCGCGCTCGCTCGCAAGTGGCGATGCGCCAGACGAGACTCTGACTCTGACTCGCCACATGGGAGTCATTGATGACTTCATCCCAGTACCGGAGACCAGACACGACCGGACTCGACTGGCATGAGGGTGCAGCCGGCTACATTTTGACTGACGTCATCGCTGAGAGTCGGATGACGTCATCGCTGACTCTGCCAGTGCTGACTCAGCCTGGTGCGGCTCTGATGTCATGCTCAACCGCCAGAGCACGGCTCAGCGACTACCTAAAAACACTGCTCACTCCACACAGGGTGTACTTTTTCGGGGCACCGACCAACCGAACCACTGCATGAACAAAGGGAACTGAGCTTGATTGCTCAGAAGCCAACCTAGATGAGAATGAGAACAAGACCGAAGGCTGAAGTCGGTACGATGTATCGACGTGTCCACACAGATCGAACATAGCTGCAGGATACATAATCAGGGCATACATACCCGCAATCTACAGACGCGCCGCCATCTTCATAGTGGCAGGCAGGTTACCCCACTACCCCTGTTCTGTCCTCATCTGAGTACGGTCGGTCCCCGTATCAGGACACTACTACTAAGCAGACTGCGGATTACCACTGACCAGACTGTGGACTCTACTGACCAGACTGCGGACTCTACTGACCAGACTTCAGACTCTACTGACCAGACTGCGGACTCTTCTGACCAGACTGCGGACTCTACTGACCAGACTTCAGACTCTACTGACTAGACTGCGGACTATACTGACCAGACTTCAGACTCTACTGACCAGACTGCGGACTCTACTGACCAGACTGCGCACTCTGACTGCCAGACTTGCGGACTCTACTGACCAGACTGCGCAATCTACTACCAGATGCGGACTCTACTGACCAGACTTCAGACTCTACTGACCAGACTGCGGACTCTTACTGACCAGACTGCGCAATCTACGACTAGACTGCGGACCTTCTACTGACCAAGCTTCAGACTCTTACTGACCAGACTGCGGACTCTTTACTGACCAGACTGCGCACTCTACTGACCAGACTGCGGACTCTACTGACCAGACTGCGCAATCTACTGACCAGACTTCAGACTCTACTGACTAGACTGCGGACTCTACTGACCAGACTTCAGACTCTACTGACCAGACTGCGGACTCTACTGACTAGACTGTGGACTCTACTGACTAGACTGCGGACTCTACTGACCAGACTGTGGACTCTACTAACCAGACTGCGGACTCGGTCGTGCTCTACTCACCAGACTGCGGACTCGTTCGGGCTCCTCGGTGCGGACGAACGGCGGAAAGTCGGCCTCCTGGGCGAAGTTGAGGTCGACGACGGCGTCCCGGAGGCAGCCGGTGATCACCTCTCGGGCGCCCTCCTGCCGGATCTGCTCCTCCAGTGACGAGCTGCGGCCGCCGTCAGTGGTTCGCTCCAGCTGCAGCTGCACCTACAGCCACGGCAACGGAGCACAGCGTCAGACATAGGCACATCCCGTGACTGATCTGATATCCACCCTAATAACACAATATAACAAAGGACAGCGACATTTACATACGTCATCCCACAACACTACGTGATCTGTTCCTTAGTTTTGGTCAATTTCTTGTTTTATTTGTTTCCTCTGGAGAGGCGCTATGACTTAAGCTTTTGCTTTTGAGCCAATCCGTTAATGTTTTGTTTGATCTGATGAACACTCGGCCAAGGCTACTAGAGAAAACTGTTAGCTGTAGTCTTAATTCCTTAGAAAAATACTACGAAAAGGACGGTATGATGTTTATATATTTTCAGTTCGTCGATAACACCATTTTGCGAGGATGGCTGGTTCGACTGTCACTGTCGCGCACGACTGTTACAGCTTCAATTGGAGCCGCATAGATGAGTGTCCGGGTGTGGGTGGGGGACGGGGTAGGGATAACAGTGCAAAGTGGGAGGGGGTGTTTTGCAGCAGCACAGCCACGCCGCCAAACCTGACAAACAGGCCGCACCGCACCGGGACCGACCAGGGCTCAATCTTACCAAGTACTGGGAGGGTACAGCGGCGGTCACACGGCCTTTGGATGACATCATCTCACTTTGTCAGCGCTGCGGGGCCGGACACACCTCCAACCAGCTGCATCGTCCACCGGTATCGCACAAATACAGACCGCTTAGTTATCCCTGGCAAGCCACCGCCGCCGCTGCCGTGGCCCTGGCCGGCCGCCGCCGCCGCTGCCGTGGCCATCTCCCGGTCGGGGTGGTAAAGCCACACAATGGTGCGTCGTCCTGTATGCTATCGGGCTGTATGGCGCGTCGAGAGACGCGTGGTTCGACCCCTCTGCTTCCCTGGAGCTGGCCGTATGCCGGTGGGGCGGTGGCGGTGGCCGCCTCCGCCCCCGCCGCCGCCGCCCCCACCACCGCCGCCGCTGCTGCCCCCCGTTCCCACCCCTACCAGCGGTTGGTGACTGGGTGGCCGGCGACGGTCTGGCGGCTGATAGCACATCGTGACAAGACACGACATCGGCACAGGAGCGGGACGGGTCACCGCCGCCACCCAGCCGGCCCACGGCGCGGCGGTCCGTCGGTACCTCCCTCCGTGTTGTCACGGGGCCGGAGGCTGCCGTGGGAGGCACGTACCGGCCCACCGCGCGGTCCGTCAGTCCTCCCTCCGTTGTTTGTCGGGGCTGGGCCAGGACGGAGGAGCAGGATATGACGCCCGGATGTGTCTACCTCGCTGCTGGCACGGCCTCGGGGCCTTCCGGATTCCTCGTCTGTTTATTCAGCCAGCGCTGGATCAAGCCGGCTGGGATTCGGCACACGGTCGCGTGGCCTGGGGATGGCGGTATTCTGTAACCGCGCAGTCGGTATTGCTAACCGCCACATAGCCTTGACTACTGCGGTGCCTGTAAGCCTCTCGACGGTATTGCTAAGCCAGGCAGAGTCGGGCCACGTTACGGCGGTACGTACGGTTATACTGCAGTGGACTGGTCATGGCATGTGTGACGGTTCAGCATTCTGCACCTGGTGATTATGAGATGCCTCTTTTGTGGCGTTAGAAGACAGAAATAATATAAAAGACTTAAATTGGTTTACATGGCCAATGACCATTCATGTGTCGGTGCATACTGTATAGTGTATATGTCTATCAAACTATTCGGTCAGCGTTTTAACTGTTGTTGTCGAAAAGGGAAGTAAGCTTACATTTCAATTCATGTTTGTATTCCTACCACTCCAATAAGTCAGCGTTTCTATCGGTCTCGTCACTACAGAAACTAGACCCAGCAGCGACACTCCACAGACAGACACGGACAGACACGGACAGACACGGACAGACACGGACAGACACGGACAGACACGGACAGACAGCAGACAGACAGACAGACAGACACGACAGACAGACCAGACAGAACAGACAGACGACAGACAGACAAGACAACAGACAGACAGACAGACAGACAGACAGACAGACAGACAGACAGACAGACAGACAGGACAGACGGACGACAGACAGACAGACAGACAACACGAAACAGACAGACAGACAGACAGAGCAGACAGACGACAGACAGACAGACAGACAGACAGACAGACAGGCAGACAGGCAGGCAGACAGACAGACAGACAGAAGCAGAAGGACAGACAACGACCAGATCAGACGACGACAGCAGACAGACAGACAGACATGACAACGGACAGGACAGACAGACACTGACCGACAGGACAGACAGACAGACAGACAGACAGACAAGACAGACAGACAAACATGACAGACAGACAGACAGACTAGACAGATCAGACGACAGACAGACAGGACAACAGGACAGACAACAGACAGACAGACAGACAGACAGACAGACGACAGACAGACAGACAGACAGACAGACAGACAGACGACAGACAGACGACAGAAGACGACAGACAGACAGAACAGACAGACAGACAGACAGACAGACAGACAGACAGACAGACAGACAGACAGACAGACAGACAGACGGGGTACCGGTGCTTCTCACCTCCGGCCAGCCGTCGAACTTGCCGATGGCCATGGCCTGGTGCGTGAGCGTGGCCACGTTGACGCGGCCGCGCAGGTGCTCCACGGTGGTGGCGTACGTGGCGGAGCGCGTCTGGCCGTCCTGCTCGTATGTGACGCGCGTGGTGAGCAGCGGGCGCGCCACAGCGTCCGCCGTGATCGTCTGAGGCAAGGGAAACACCGCACTGTAATATACAGCAGCACACGACACTCGTCTGAGGCAAGGGAAACACCGCACTGTAATATACAGCAACACACGACACTCGTCTGAGACAAGGGAAACACCGCACTGTAATATACAGCAACACACGACACGCGTCTGAGGCAAGGGAAACACCACAACTGTAATATACAGCAACACACGACACTCGTCTGAGGCAAGGGAAACACCGCACTGTAATATACAGCAACACACGACACTCATCTGAGGCAAGGGAAACACGATGTAATATTCAGCAACAACACGACACTCGTCCTGAGGCAAGGGAAATCACCGCACTGTAATAATTCAGCAACACACGACACTCGTCTGAGGCAAGGGAAACACCGCACTGTAATATACAGCAACACACGGCACTCGTCTGAGGCAAGGGAAACACAGCACTGTAATATACAGCAACACACGGCACTCGTCTGAGGCAAGGGAAACACCGCACTGTAATATACAGCAGCACACGGCACTCGTCTGAGGCAAGGGAAACACCGCACTGTAATATACAGCAACACACGACACTCGTCTGAGGCAAGGAAACACCGCACTGTAATAATTACAGCAAAACACGACACTCGTCTGAGGCAAGGGAAAACCGCACGTAATATTCAGCAACAACGACATTCGTCTGAGCAAGGGGACACGCGCAACTGTAATTATACAGCAACACACGACACTCGTCTGAGGCAAGGGAGACATCCCCCCCGCACTGTAATATAAGAACACACGACACGCGTCCTGAGGTCAAGGGAAAACACCACAACTGTAATTAACAGGCACACACGACACTCGTCCTGAGGAAAGGAAATACACCCACCTGTAATATTACAGCAACACACGACACTCGTCTGAGGCAAGGGAAACACCGCACTGTAATATACAGCAACACACGGGACTCGTCTGAGGCAAGGGAAACACCGCACTGTAACATACAGCAGCACACGACACTCGTCTGAGGCAAGGGAAACACCGCACTGTAACATACACCAACACACGACACTCGTCTGAGGCAAGGGAAAACACCGACGTAATATACACAGCACACGACACTAGTCTGAGGCAAGGGAGCACCGCACTGTAATATACACGCATCACACGACGCTCGGTCTGAGGCAGGGAAACCACCGCACTGTAATATACAGCAACACACGACACTCGTCTGAGGCAAGGGAAACACCGCACTGTAACATACAGCAACACACGACACTGTCGTATACTGTGACACACGATAAAGTCATATTCAGCAACACATGGCATCGTCATACACAGTAGCACACGACACTGTCATATACGGTAGACACGACACTGTCATATACAGTAGACACGACACTGTCATATACGGTAACACATGACACTGTCATATACATTATACAGTACAGTAGACACTTTCATACATATATCCGACACCGGTATATGCAGTAACACAAGGCAGTCATATACACTTCCATAAATCCCGTTGCATGCATCATATACACCCGACACTGTCATATTAACGTCACTTCTGTCATACTGCCGGGTTCGACTGAGTTAGTGGATCGGTAACAGGACGGCCAACAGGTCGTCATTATGATGAATCCAGTGCTGCCCCATAGCTGATCGCAATGTCTAACGGGCGCAGCCAATCACGGCACGTAGGACGTCCGCTGTGTACGCACGACTCGCACAGACACAGCGTGCCCCGGGAAGTCAGAAAGCCGGCCCGGTCAGGACCGGCACCCACCCAGCACCCACCCGGCCGCAGCTCTATGCTGAATATGCTGTACGGCGTACGCTATGCAGTCCTAATGAGCGCTATGATGAATATGCCCATAACGTGCTGATGCGTCTTCGAATTAGCTCGGGTTGTATTGACCAGGCTGTAAATCCTTCAGCCGCGTCCTAAGCTTGGGCCTCCCCGCGTCATCCGGCCATTCTAGTTTCTCCAGTGAGCTACTCGTCGCGGTTTTGGAGCGTGCACAGGCGAGACGACAGGCACTGTAGCCAGGGATTTGCTCAGGAGGGGCCAACGTCGGAAAAATCACATTTTGTTTCCTAAAATCTCATTCTATCTAGTGTAAATCACATTTTGCTCCTCAGCATGCCCCGTGCCCCCCCCCCCTTGGCTACGTCCCTGGAGACGAGGCTGTTTCAGCCCTAACATTTCGGTTTAATTATCAATTAACTCCCAAAACATTCAAATCAAGATTGCAATGCAAACTCCAAGCCAAGATTGAAGATCCTACTTCTAATTTAAATTATTCGTGTGCGGAATTTGCATCGTCGTTGGTTGTAGGCGAACGCGTTGTCCGAACGATTGCTACCAGTTAACTTCTGACTCCGGTGGTAGGGCGGAGGCCGCGCTGCATTCCTGATCTAAACTCCCACACGCTGACAATGTTCAGCTCTCCGTCTATCTCTGCGGCGGCAGCAGATCTTGTATGATCAGATCAGATCGGTTGGGCTGGCGCATTCCAGTCGACTCAGCAGCCGTGCACAGTGCAGTGCAGACGGTGCGCAGTGCAGAGTGCAGACCCAGACCGGCGGCTGCACGGGGTGCACAGTGCAGCCGGTGCGCAGTGCAGAGTGCAGACCCAGACCGGCGGCTGCACGGGCCACCGCGAACGGGCCGGGCGTGGCCGCGGAGCGCGGGGGCGGAGCGCAGGGGCGGGGGCGGGGGCGGAGCGCAGGGCTGGGTCGGCAGGATAAGTGATATGCGCGGCGGCAGTCAGACGGACTCCAAGCCACAGTTCGGCCCCGGCCAGCAACAAGACGAGCTCGTCAAAATCCCCGTCACCCGACTGACATTTGCCCGAAAGGAAATCCTGCTACATTTCCGTTACCCACACATATGATATTACATGGCAACTGCAACGCAACGAAAGGCGCAATAAGCTGCACAGAACACACTGACAGCTGTTTCCGACTGGAGAAGGCCCGCGCGGGACAGTGTGAGCGGAACCTTGGAGCGGGTGCAGCTGCAGCACAGACCAGGTTCAGCTGGAAGGCGGAGAAGACGCCATTGGGGACGTCAGACGAGTCACAACTCGCAAACCACAGCGTCTCACCCGTCACACTGACGATGGCCTCGGGACACGGCTGGGTCAGACTGGTGCTGGCCGCCGTGATATGCAGGCCGACCGCAGACTCACCATGGTGTCGTCCGGACCGTGCTCCACCACCACGTTCGAAAACTTCGGACGTTCCGTTTCGGGTTGAATGTTGACGAAGTGGAGATTGATTCCCGCCTGAAAGGCAGAATTGATCCATGTGACGCATGCGAAAGACACGATACGTCATGATGCGAAAGCAATGTTACCCAATAGACTCACTGACTTATCATTTAAGATGAACGTTCTTACTAGAGGTGGTAAAACGTGGAACCGAGGAACCGGTGTCTAGACCCGGTCTGAAACCAATTGGTCATAGGCCGGTTTCTGTCAAACCATAACTGGTTCCAACTGGGTCCAACCTTCGCATGATCTTACTTTCACGCAAATAGGCATAATGCATCCTGGATTCACAATTTTAACAATTGTACATCTAACCCTTTAACAATTTGAGTTACACTCACTCTAATAAATTCTTACTGAAGTCAAATAATGACTGAACAAAGCATGTTTAATGTTTAGTCCTTAACCAATGACCTTGCCATGCAATGGCGCAGGCCTAATACTGAAATGTGAAATCATTGGAGGGGCCAGGGCCCACCCAAAAGTAAACAAACTAACGTGCATGGTTTTGTTTAATTTCCTGCAGAGTGCATATATCTATATAAGTTTAAAAACATTTATTTGCTATATGGTCCCTAACCGGTCCCAAATTGCATTGCACTCGGTTCCACCGGTTCTAAACTTCAACTTATGAGACTGGTCCGGGTATGGTTCCTAAAAATTTCAACTTTGGCCACCTCTAGTTTTTACCATTTACCATTGCAGAGATATAGCCCGGGAAATGATAATGCATGTTTTTCGTCAAGGTTGTGCTTGTGAACTTACGTTTGTCTCAACATTTCCATGACTGGCATACAGGCACATAATACAGTACAGGCACATATGTATACTGAGATTTCTTACAAATATGCTAACAATTAGAAACCACAAAGTCGATGAAGCTTGATTCAATGAAGCTCGAGTCATACTCTGATTTCAAAATCGAAATAGTCATGCTCATCTTAACTCTTAACCTGTCGAGCCAAGCCAAGGCAGGAACTGGCGTATTTTGTCGCGGCATAAATCGGCTATAGGCAAACATTCGCGACGTTTGCAGTACAACAAATAGAGTACAGCCAGAATAAGGCTCCAGAATCCGGATTCTACTTCCATCGGACTGATCACTGATACGGGTTCCTGGAACCGATCGACATAATATTCCGGCTGCGGGAAAACGTGGTGACCCGGACCAGCATGCGAAACCCGCTGGCAGTCGTCCAGGCCGGGCTGGCAGCCTCTGTCTGAAGCCCGGGCACTCAGCCAAAACGAAGCACATTCACAGCTTTAGTACAGCGATAAAGCGACGAAATGCATCGACAACATTCGATAGGCGTTATACAATAAAACAAACAAAACGTTGTTTGCTTGTGAAAAGGCGAACATCAAAGTCACATAATTGAAAAGGAGGGAAGAGGGTTGTCAGTGAAAGCTTAGAAGTGAGGTGTTCTGGCTTAGGCAAGACACAAATACTGAAGTCGAGATGACGAAGAAGCCATTTTGACGAAACACGTACTATTGGTTCCAAAATAAGCGTCCCCCACTGGGTTTGGCCTGCACAGCATTTTTAAAGGGAATATACCGCCTGTGAAAAGTTGTGGGGAAATTTGGGAATAAAAGAAATGGGGGTCCAAGAAAAAAAAAAAAGTTGTGCCCCCCCAAGAAAAAAATGAGGTGCTCTCCATCTCACCATTTTCATAAATTTTTTCCAAGGCGTTAACTCCCTTAAACTGCTGTGCCGGCCAACCCAGCGGGACGCTTATTTTGGAACCAATAGTACCTACACCCCGCTTAGTGCTTAACTGCTTAGTGCCAGCAATGTCCACATGCGACGCTACCGCATACAAATAGGTACATGTCGTAATTATCCTTATCTTCCATATAGTATTTATGTAATTTTGCTTTACTTTCATGCTTTGACACTATCAAATAAATTATCATCATTTTCCCTTTCCAGGTCAACCCATCCAAGCCCGAACACGGTCAAACTTTGGCACTTCTCCGTTACAATGACATTCAATAAATATATACTATTGCACACACTGTGCCACCTTACTTGGTTTGAAATAGCTGATTGGATAAACGCGAACCAATTCAGCATTTTTAAATTCACTTGACCCAGCAGGGGTTATTTGAACCGGAGTGATTTTCATTGCTCATCAACTTCGCAGCAGGTACTGAAATCGCCATCTCAACCCACCCAGCAACCAAAGTAAATATTTTCTGAATCATCATGTCAGCTATGAACAGTGAAGAGGTATGTCAACAATCCCAGCCTTTCGCCATGTGGTCCGCCGACCCATGATTGTCCCCCCCCCCCACCCCCCACCTGACCCTTTCACATCGACCGAGGGAAACCCTGCTCGGTACACAGGCGCCCAGACGGCGCCGCGGCCGAGCCATCTGGAGGTATCAACAGCTCCGACTCTAACCGAGGGCTGGAATACGATTTCAGCCGCAGCCTCTGAGGAGCCGACTGCCTCAGCCGCAATCCAACCGGGCGGAGAGCGATGGCAGGGAGAGGACTACCTTCTGATCGACTCCAGAACAGTGGCTCCAGCAACATTCAACGTGAAAGATCTCGGATAGTATCGACTATCGAACCACCCCATTTCAAATTTGCTATTTGCGTGATCAGCGCGTCGAGATCTATCTATATACCAAGTATCAAGTCATTCTGAGGGGTCCGCTTTTTGCGCCTTCTTTTCTTTGAATAAGTATCGGGAAGTATCGGACCACCTTATCTAAAATTTGTTATTTTCGTGATCAGCGCGTCGAGGTATGTCTGTGCACTAAGTTTCAAGTCATTCTGAGGGGTCCGCTTTTTGCGCCTTCTTTACTTCGAAGGCGAAAATCTCGAAAAGTATTGGACCACCTCATTTCAAATTTGCTATTTTCGTGATCAGCGTGTCAAGATAATCTTTAAACCAAGTTTATTGAAGTTCTGAGGGGTCCGCCCACCAACCTCTGAAATTGTGCTAGGTCCGAATATTTGTCCATTTGTCTGATATTTGCGAATTTCCATCTGCTGCTTAATTGACGAACGTGTGAAAATTATATTTTGTAGGTCGTGTAAAACGAAACTTTAATATTTGAACCAGACCGTGAGTAGTGTCAAGCCTCAGATAACCTTTTGCCTGGTTTCACATCTCGATATGATGGAAGCTATTAAAATGGATGTAGTTCTTCATATACATTAGCCTCGGATAGTAAATCACGATGGGGGTGCAGTCAACGCTCAATAGTACATATGATAGTAATATAAATAACTGTGAGGATAGAACAGATGTACCGAACTATAACAAACAACTGGTAACAGCAGTACAAATATGTAGTTTGAAAGCAGCAAGAGGCAGAACGACTTTTCCGCGCATAAATGGTCCCTGCGGAATGTGGATCTGGAGGAGCCTGGGGAGATGGCTTAGGGAGATAGTTCTGGTCTGGTCCCCACTATAAGCTCTTCGGTCCAGCAAGTTGGGCACCGCTGGAGTAGCTTCCTGGTGCCGATGTCCACGTGTTTGCGTTCGCGTCGCCTTTTTTGTAACTCGGCAGCCTAGCTGAACATAAAACCCGCTTAAATTTAATATTTCGTAAGTTCATATTTTATGAAGGGAGTGAACCCTGGGGCCAGCAATTACCGCCAGCGACAGCATCTGCCCAGACACTTAACACGCGCACTGCGGGGGGGGGGTATTTCCCGCCGCCCCCACCCACCGGTTTGTCATGAATAACGGAAAAACGGGCGCCGATAAATTTGGCACAGCTGTTTGGGCACCAATGGCCCACATAGTCTGATTTTTTCACCTCCGGTCTTCTCAGTTACCAGGTCACGTCACCTTCAAAAAAGTTTGCGGTCATATCACAGCCACAGTTTTGGGCCGATCGGTTTCAATCTTATATTATTTTATAAGGTTATATGTAGTAGGTACCGGTACATACAAATAGTATATCTCGGATTTTTTTATATCGGTAACCTAAGGTCGGGTCTATTTCGTGACCTCCCCAATCCCCATTATGAGTCAATGGGGAAATATTAAAATGCTTCTTTTCCGAGGATACGCATGATAGCAGCCCAATTCATTCTGGATCATGCTATCATAGCCATTATTGATGACCCAGGTGTTAAAAGTGTCCAGTGACCCCTAAAGAGTCAGCCGTACAGTTCACCAACACTTTGTTGTCAATAACTATCGACAGAATGAAGATAACGAAGTGAAACCGGTACCAATATGTTTATTTCGTCGAGACACGTCTCCCAAAATGCAACATGACCTACTTGAGGTCATGAGGTAAAATTTCAAATTGACCTAACCTAGTCAACATCAATTTGGTTCAAAACGCCATGACGAGACAAACACGATGGCGTCAACATTATCGCCCTGTCGTTTTAAGAAAAAAGGCTATTTGCGAAAAACAACTTAGCCATTTTTGTTTACCTTTGATGACCTCTGGTGACCTCAATATTGACCTGACCTAAAAAACACAGATTTACTTTCGATAGAGCTTGTCTCGAGCTATCTAACATTATTTTCCGCTTGTCGCTTCGTTGCGTTTTCTTCGAGATCGAGAGGAGCGCGGGGGGATCAGTGCGCAATGCGCGTGTTAATGGAATTCATTTTCCCACGTTCCAAATTTGCATAATCAATTGCAAAGTTTGTGTTATGCCGTAAAACGTTACGATATTTTACAGTTTTTGACTGTGGGTAACTCAATTTTGACTGCTGCAAACTAATTTATGCGATAAATTGTCAACTTTCCCCGCACAAAGTGTGGGAGGGGATCGACCTCCACCCCCTTCTGAGAGTTTGGGGATGTGTGCAGCCTTATATTTTTTTGTCATTTTCTGGACTTTTTGGATCCAAAAAGATTTCCTCTCTTCATTTTTTTCTAGAAATTTGCTCTCTTTTCACCTGATCTTATTGACATTGTAGTTTAAAAAAGAAATAAATTTCCTCTAAAGGATTTAATATGAAATACAAATAATATATTTGTCATCACACAGCGAAATAATTTACCATAATTGAAAACCTTGATTTTCCTAACAATAAAATTGTGCTCTCCACCTATGGATTTTTACTCTTTGGAGCCAGGTCATGAAATAACAAATTCAGCACTGTTTGTGTAGGGGGTGGTGTCCAGACTCCCCTCCCCGACCCACCCTTCGGCAACACCCCTGTGTTCAATCATTTCTGGTCCTGCCAATCTGACCTCATAGTTCCTACAATTTGCAACAATGAAGATGTAAAGTTACTTATAAACAATTATACATATATGAGCACCTTAAGTTAAAAAGTATTTTTGGCTTTCATCACCATCACATGCATGTCAATGATATGGGTTATGTCCATTGTCCAACCAAAGTAGCAAACATAGGGCGAGGCCAAAAAATAGGATCCAAGATCCACAGAATCCCACGACAAAATGGTCCTGTAAGATCTAAAGGATCCCACGACAAAATGGTCCTGCAGGATCTAATATCCACAGGATCCCACAACAGAATGGTCCTGCAGGATCCAGGATCCATAGGATCCCATGACAAAATGATCCTGCAGGATCGAAGATCCACAGGATCCCACGACAAAATGGTTCTGCAGAATCAAGATCCACACATATTTGTAAGGATCAGGTCCAAACAACAAATAAGTGATCCAAATCCCAAAACTTACTTGATAGCCAAAACTAGCACTTATATTGCAAATGCTTTAAAAGTTTATTTCGTGGGTTTTGATGGTGCATTCTACATCATTCAGGGCTCTGCAAAACCCCAAAACTTTCCACACAAAAAACTCAAGATCCACAAGATCCAGCAACACTTCAACTAAAAAGATCCTGGATCCATAAGATCAAACAATACATTTTCTGAACAAAACCCTGGATCCATACTCCATAGGATCCAACATAACATTTTCAGAACAAGATCCTGGATCCATAAAATCCAACAAGAGATTTTCTTAACCAGATCCTGGATTTATAGGATCCAACAACAAATCTTCCAAACAAGATCCAGGATCCAACAGGATGAACTTGTTTGGATTCTGGCACATCTCTGCAAAGTAGACTGCTTTTGTTGTGAGCTAATTCTTGATTCTTTTCAAACAAAATACAGGTCCACAAATCAAAATAAAGTCAATCATACAATAGGTACTGCAAATCAGTATAATTTAAGCACTAACAAACTGGCAAAGGGGCCACGAGTAATCATGTCGCCTGTGTCACCCTGTGATATGTAAAACCAATGATAGGTTTGCCTGGCAAAATCAATGTTCAAGGTTATGGAAGGATATGGAAGCCTTTATGTATGACATTACCAGCTTCAGATTACAGCAGTCTTCAAGATGGTCTGGGGGGTCAGGGGCAACAGCCTTTCCCGCTGCAGCGTAGCAAGCAAATACAAGCAGAGCGTTAATGAAACATGGGTACCTGCGATTGTAATTGCTGTAAAGGTTAGATCAGGTTTGAATAATAATATTACTAATACATAAACAAACCTGACCTCACCTTTACAAAAATTTTGGTAGCAGGGACCGATGTTAAGAATGCTCACATTAGCTCACTGCGCTGTGGCCCTAAGGGGGAGGGGATATTCCCTGGACCCCCAGGGCCCAGACCATCTTGTAGACTGAAAGTAAATCATGATGATGATGATGATTTGGGCTTAAGGGCGCCTCAACACAATGGTTATATGGCGCCCATTGAAGTAAATCAGAATCTGGTGACATCATACAGGCTTCCATATGATTCCAAACCAACAATGGTGTTAGTAACCTCAAACCTTGATTTTACCAGATATCGCCTATGGGTGGCGCCAGCTACATGATTACTGGGGCCATGTCAGGGGCTGGAATGTCACTTGAGGAATGAGGAACAGGATGTATCCCACAGCCAGATTGATAATTTGAACTGGATTATTGCTCTAGTATTATAGTTTCTTACTTGGGAAGGAGAGACCCACATTTTCAGCCACATATTTATGTGATGATCCTCAGTTACAATGATGTAACCAAACAATGACAATTCATAATATATATATATATATATATATATATATATCTAACTATCTATCTATATTTCTATCTAATAGCTAGGATCAAAATAATTATCAGAACCCACTGTATCAGTTTACATCGAAAAAGGTCTGCAGATGCTCACACTTGTCACAAAGTCAAATGCAGACGGTTCTAAGACAAACAGACCCATGCTGGAACTTACCTCCTTGGATAGTTTCATGGCATGACTGTTCAGAGCTGCTAGCCATGCCTGTGAAATGTTGTTTCTCACTTCAGCCCTTCCATATATCCAATTAATGACATTGTTCACCCACAGAACACCGTCTTCACTTGCACCATTTGCCACAGGGGCACCCGACACATGGGGGATCTTGATGGTTTTGGTTGGAGATGGTGATCGTCTTCTGCTGGCAACAGCCTGCTTAAATGGCACAGATGATTGAACTCTTGATATGAAGCTGGGATCCACTGAATCAAGTCCACTGCCTTTACCAGAATTTGGCACCCTGGCAGCAGTTGCTGCTTTTCCACTGACACTCTCGCGTGATGGCACATTTTTTATTGAATCAGATTCACTTGCTGCATGTGATGAGACTGGGTGAGACCCGTCACCTTGGACACTTTTTGATGTCTTCAAAAAATGCAACAAGAGTGCAAGCACTGAGCAGAACACTACCCAACCAAGAACAACCACTGTTAAGGCATCCATCCCCTCTGGAATAGGAGGGTCAAAGCTGCAAATGAAATCGTCCAGCTGCTCAGCCATTGCTCTCCACTGTGCTCTGAGCCAGGCTAAATTTAGCTGTGGCGTTGAGCCTGCCATGATTATAACCACCACGCGAGCCAAGTGCTAAAAATAAATCGGCAGCGACACCAGCGGCCCAGTGAGCGAGTCTTCCCTGGCACCAAGCCAGTTCACGCGGGCAAACACTCTTCCACCTCCAGGATATCTCAGTGCCTCAGTGACATGTCAGAGATTATATGTCCAGTAAACCAACCACAATTATTTTCGCAAAAGCACATAGGGCACAACGACCGCAGCGCAGCCCCGGCACGATTCACCACCCAGCATTTGTGGCCTCAGTCTGGCCAGTCTGGCACACCGCCCACTTTTGTTTATGACCTTCCGCAATTTAGGATTTTGCGGCATATATGACGATCCAGAGGCGTTGTGCTTTGTTATGGTTCTTATTTCACTGTCATTTATCTAACTAACTATTAAAAAAGTATGTTTATCTCTCTGTCTGTCTGTCTGTTCGCCCACACCAATTTTGTCTTTTACATTAAATAAATACGAAATCTTATGTAGTTTCGACACATTACTCACTAGTGAATCGAATGGTACCAAATGCGCCGCTCTATGTCATTTTAAAGTCATATACTATACAATTAACAATTCGACTTTTTCTCCAACCCTTTTTTGCTGAATTTATATGTAGTTCCGTTTTTGGTGGTGGAAAAACTTTGGCGAAGATAAAAGCAAATTGAAACAAGGCAAGTATGCAAGGAACAGTAAGTAAAGGAACTAAAAAATATGCAGAAAGTTCAATAGGCAACATATAACTGTCATTAGACCGAAACAAATACACTCGTTACAAACAGCGTTGCTAATAGTGACACACTGCTGCAACGCGCACTTTCAGCTGTTTAGTGAATTAAGCTCTCAATTGGTACTGCACTGCACCAGTGGCGTAGCCAAGGGGGCTAAAGGGGCCATGCCCCCCTCCCTGGAGGACTGGCGGGCCCCTCTGGCGACCGAGCGAGGGCCCCCTGGGGCCGAAGCCCCAGTGTTTTGGATGGTG
>VOPJ01000494.1:0-27184 GCA_014673585.1 Semibalanus balanoides
GGTGACAAACTTATGGCTTCAGAATCACAACGGTGACACACAGCAAGGGTTTCCCAGCCCTGGTGACAGCTGAAAGTTTTGGTTACGCAAGGCCCGCCGATAGGCGATACCCTGACAGGTGCAATCATTACAATATAAAAATACAAACAATGACGGCGCCGATTGTGGTTGTGAAGAAAAAGGGCAATGTCAATTTTGGAAATGTAGTGTGAATATAAGCCCCTTGATATGGGAATGTGAAAACTAATAATTTGCATATTCACTAGCCACCTAGTTACTGGGTTCACTGGTGGATCTAAAACAACGAAATGTGGTTGTTTGGGGGCATCACCCCAATAAGGTTCAACAAAATTCAAAAAACTAATCGGATTTCGCTCCCTTTTGCATTGCATAGACGTTTTCAAATGAGCTTTCCTTAGTGAAAGTTGCGTAGCTGTCCTACATAAAAATGTGTAAATTTGCGCCGATTTCAGGCGGCTTGAGGGGGGGGGGGCATTTGTCCTTCATGCCCCCTCCCTCTCTGGACCCGCCAGTGAATGGGTTTAACTTACCGTTTCGTCACAAATCCATCCAGGATGACTGTCGCTGCTTCATCACTGATTCACACTGATCTCTTTATCTGTAGTTTTTCTCGTTACAAATATGTTGACAGAACCAATTGGTTTATGAAGAACGCAACGCACTCCATGGCCGTAATTACTCGACCACAACCAAAAACAGGGATCTGTCGTCTGCTTATGAGTTCCGCCAATATTGTTTTAACTTGCGATGGGTCATTTTTTTCTCAAGGACGAGCTACCATAATTTACTGACATGTGAAGTATATAATATTATTTGTTTTTCTTTTGCAATGCTTACCATTTTTACCATATCAATTATTATATGTTATATGTCAAAGGATATATCTTTTTCGACTACGGAAGATGGGTTGGGGCAAAAAGATAGATTTGCCCCCGCTTGATTTTGCCAGCGGGGGCGGCTGCCCCACTGCCCCCCCCCCTCCCCCGAATCCGCCGCCCCTGGTAGAAGGATGGTTTTATGGGAAATGGTTACTAAATTGGCCTATTTAATACAGTTTTTACTCTGGTCGGTTCAGCTAAGATCCAGCGCAGCGTCTAAATAAAATGCGGGGAAGTATTAAACCGATATTCTCTGAAAGTAAATGGAATAAACAAGAGAATGGGCATAGTGCGAACTCCGCCAAGCCTTTAGTTGTAGTGCTACGGCTCTTCGACGCTGGGCGACCACATTTTTTTACCCTGAAAAATGTTTTTTTTTCTTCTCATTTCTTCGTCTTTTACGCTGAATTATCCATACTCAGAGTGAATATATGCAAATTTTGAGAATGTGAGAATAATACATAATATAAGGCACTTGATCAACTTTGGCAATTATATGACAACAACAAAGCATGGTAAGTAATAGTGGTGTAAAATAAAAAAAATCCCAAATCATGTCCGATCTAAAGTCTGATCTAATATGACAATGTTGACCGAAAAGTGTTCGATGAGTCCAAATCAACACTCAACAGCAACACACATGTGCTTGATATTATTTCTCGTCAATGGTATGCAAGTAAATATGCTAGGATAATGGTTGCAAATTTTGTAAAAATATTGATCTGCTTAATCTGAATGGGCCTGACCGGGCATGGGCCTCAATATTATTAATTGGAATGGATCTGGTCTGGGTCTGGACGTGGTGTTCATGGGCTTCGGCTGGTCTGGGCTTGGGGTTTGGGTACCTGCATGACAAACTATGGTGTGGAGGAATGACACGAGTTGAGCCAATTATTGAACCTTTTCAGCTATGTATCTTTTCAATCGCAAGTGCAGCTCCTCCTCGGAAACAATATACATAAACATAAAAACGCAGGTAGGTCCCCCAGCCGAGACGCTGCTCAAGCCAGTGGCGGTGCGTCCATTAAGGCACTTTAGGCAGTGTCTAACCAAAGTTGATTTTCTATTCTTGCACTGTTTTGTATGAGTTTCGTTGTCTGAAATGATAGGAAAATACTACATATTTTTGTTTCCTGGCACATGTATTTTGCATTCAAATCGCAACAATTGACCGTGCTAGCCTAAGCAGAGTAAAACTGCGTATTCATATTTGCATTAATACTTGCTTATGATATATTTTTAATTTAGCTGAGCTCAAGCCTGGTTTTCCGAATGCAAAAACAAAGGCTACCAAGCGGCGAAAACTTGGGCACTTAGGCACGCCTAAGTGCTCGAGTATTTCAAAAGTATTTTGCTTAAGGTCTTGGCCTAGACCAGTATCTCGGCGAAAGCGATGACCAATTCCTACAAGAGGAGGTGTTGTAAGTGTTATACTCATGGCAGTGCTCTTAGTTTTGACGTGAAAAGAACGGTGGTATTTGCATTCTCTGATGTTGATTTGTAATCGAAACAGGTAAGAATAATTTTGATTTTTATTTTGAATAAAATACGATATTTTTAGCACAAATGTTCATAGCTGTATATTAACATTTTTAACGTGTTGCAGGGACGTAGCCAAACGGTTGGGGGCACGCCATGCCCCCCGAGCAAAATAAATTCACATTAGATATAATGTGATTATCTGATCACCCGATCCTTCCCTCCCCCGGTCAGCAGCATATGGCTAAGAAGCAATTTGTTTCCGACGTGCCCCCCCCCCCCAGCCCTGATAAAAATCCTTGGCTACGTACCTGTGTTGGTCTTCTGGCTTACACATCTCTTCCTTGACGTTAAAATGCCTTTAACCCTCACCCGTGTATGGCAAGATCACTGCGTGACCGTGTAGGGCATACGGCACTCGACCGAAGGTCGAGTGACAAATCTTTTTTGACACCGATAAAATTCAGAAAGGTCTGGGCCTAGATATCCCTTTAAAGGGAATGTTTCACATTTCTGAAAGTTGTCGAATGTACGCTGCTTGTGGTGTTAAATATAAAATAAGTGCTTCCGAACACGATTATGACATTTGTTTCTCGCATACGGTGCTTAATTTCATAAAAAGTTTAGTTTTAATATTTGAATTGACGACCCCCCTCCCTCTTGGCGTTTGGCCCCTAATTGAGCTAGAGTTTTGATTAAAAAACGAGCATGTTGCTTGTGACGAGAGAAAGCTACTGACATATTATTTAAGGTCCTGGGTCATTCGATGATCTCTGAGATCATGTTAAAGTGAAAATGTCATCAAATTTTAAATGTGTGAAAAATGAAAACTTATAAAGCTAAAATCGTAAAAGAACATCTTTGAATGCTAAATGGACGTCCAATTTGAAATCAGCACCACAAAATCACCTAAAAACTGCCAAATTAAAAAAGGTCATGTCAGGTCATCTGAGGTCAGTGACCTCGGTTGATCTTTGGCAGTGCATGACCCTATTGGAATACATAATTTTGTATAATGGATTTTTTAATTGAAATCAGCGTCGCAAACTGGAATAGAAACGGACTGAAGACGAAAAAAAGGCATCTGAGGTCATCAGAGGTAAGTGACCTTCGTTGACCTCTGAAAAGGTCTATCGATATTGCAATCTCTGCAGAAGCCAAAACTGTCACCAAGAAACACCTTTGCATATGCTCCTGAACAACAAACACTCGGTAACTGCACATGTTTCAAATATCGTTACTACGGGACGCCAGTTTGGCAAACCACGACCTTGAGAAACAGGTTAAAGGTCACGGGTCATACTGGTTAGACATTTGAAATTTTCAGAGTATGTGTTAAATTGGTGCAAAGTAGATACTTGAAAAGGTTTATCGAGATCGGTTGATATTTACGTTGAGGTCATTTCTGGAAAAACCGAGGGGTGGCAACAATCCCCCTATCTGGCGAGGTTTAATGAGTTTTGTGTGCTGAATATCATAACGTTGATGTGGGCGAAAAACAAAGGTGGTGGGAAGATATATATTTCTGAACGATACTGGATTACTGTATGCAGTCGAGGTGTTAAAAATGATATGGCACGAGACCCGAAGTCGAGGCCAAATCTTTTTGACACTGGAGAAAATTCAGAAGTATTTACCATAGATGCCAGATATTCCTTTAAAGGGAATGTTTCACATTTCTGGAAAAGTTGTCCTATGTAAGTCGGTCTATTATGATCTTTACCCTTTTTAGCTTCTAACAACTCCTCTTATTTCAATGTCTGTGAACATGAAGGACTTGATTTAAGGGAAATGTGGTACCTATACAGGTAATATCACATGTTCCTTGTATCAGTCCTTCAACGTTTACGGAAAGTGAAATTAGATGAGTTCTATGATACTAAAAGGAAGAAGATAAAATAGATAGACGACTGACGCTGCTTGGGTGAAATATAAGATAATGGTTCCGAACAGATTAGACATTTGTTTCTCGCATACGGTGCTTAATTTCATAAAAAGTTAAGTTTTAATATTTGAATTGATGACGTCACATCAAGGAATTTAGGTAAGTAGAGAAAACCTTCACGCTGCTAAATCATATGGCACAACGTTTTTCATACAATTCTTGCGCATCAAATACAAACAAATCTTTGTTTCTCATGGCGTTTCGAAACGTTTTGAAAATATAACGGTGTGCTTTCATTTATAGCTCCATCAAGGGCGGATTCAGGGGGGCCAAAGGGGCCATGCCCCCCCCCAAAGGTCCTGAGACTATGTTTTGCCCCCCAACACGGGTCTGACGTCAGCTTATAAAAAATGGCTTTTGCCAAACAACAGTCAAAAATTACAGACCATCACACAGTGAAACTTGAAAATTTCGCGCGCTTCGCGGCATGACACAAAATACGCCAACTGTTTTAATGAATGGAATTTGGAAAATGGGCAAATGAATGAATTAAGCGTCTGGCAGTGCCCAAAAAATTCCCAATAAAACAAAATAGCGTCTGGCAGTCTTGCGGTTCCTAATTGGCTAGCCAAGGTCCCACTCCCCTCATAAAATAGAACTTTAAAGTGGGCTAAATGTTAAGCTAGTCTGCCGATTTCCGAAAAAGTGACGCGAACGCGAACGCGGACATCGGCACCAGGAAGCTGCTTCTGTGGTGTCCAAGTTGCTGGACCAAAATGCTAATAGTGGAACCAGGCCCTTGGGGTGAACTTGGACCATCTCCCCAAGCTATTTCGTCCCAGGCTCCTCTAGATCCGCAGGGACCATTTATGTGCGGAAGCCGTTCTGCCGCTCGCTGTTTTCAAACTATTTGCACTGTTGGTTGATACCAATTGTATGTTGCAGTTCGGTGCATATGTATACAGTTATTATTACCCCATATACTTAAGTTATTACTTATTAAGCACTTACTGCCACCGGTCATCGTGATTTACTATCCAAAGAATTTATTTATTAAAAACTACATAATTGCAATATTTTGCATCATACCGAGATGTGCAACCAGGCATATGGGTTATCTAAGTGTGGTTCCAAANCGTTCTGCCGCTCGCTGTTTTCAAACCTTTTGCACTGTTGGTTGATACCTATTGTATGTTGCAGTTCGGTGCATATGTATACAGTTATTATTAGCCAGAAGAGTAACTTTTTGAAAATCATTGGGGTTGCACTTAGTTGTTAAGAGCCCATTTCTACCGTATCTCGTCATAGTATCTAGTATCTCGTCTGTACAATAATCTGCCTACAGCTATGCAGGACACCATGCGGATGTCACGCTTCAAAGCCGATCTGGCTGATATGCTCGGATCAAACTTAGAATGATCGAATCGTATGTTCTGAATGATTATGTTCGTGCGTGTATGTTTGTATTGCACGTGTACCCACCTCTCCTATTCCATATTATGTGACATTGGCAACTGAAAAGCCTCGCATCTGCGTGGACGGAGCCGCAATACTCTGAATCTGAAATATCTGAATCTGAATCTGAATAGACGTAGTGTTAAATTCCAAAATCATTGGGGTTGTAGCTACAACCCCCTTTGCATTAAAGCTACACCCATGTTATTACCCCATATACCTAAGTTATTAAGCACTTACTGCCACCGGTCATCGTGATTTACAATCCGAAGAATTTATTTATTAAAAACTACATTAATTTCAATATTTTGCATCATACCGAGATGTGCAAGCCAGGCATAGGGGTTATCTGAGTATGGTTCCAAATGTTAAATTTTCGTTTTTCACGACCTAAAATAAAACTGTTCATGCCGCTTCGTGGCGTCACATCGCTCACCATCGCTAACGAAGCCATCGCCTCGTTTTCCGGTTCATGCAACGGTGAATTGAAATGAATAGCAACGTTTAGCTTTTTATTTCCCTACAAAGCAAACCGCCTCTGTTTCTGGGTTTTTATCAGGCAAACCGTACAAATTTCGCGGCGCTTAATAACAAATGCCTATTTCCTTTTTTCGATATCCAAAGAAGTCAAAAAATAATAATATAAGAAATCGTAAAGCGGACCAAATCCGGGAAGAAATTCAAAATTGGGGGTAGGTAAGGTCTGCTAAAAACGGTTTGCCCCCCCCCCAAACGGCCGGCTGGATCCGCCTTTGCCTCAGCATGGCATCATATTTAAGTTAATGCTTGCAAGGAGAAACATCATAATTTTTAGTGGCCACATTATAAAAAACGTGATTTTACTTAAAATCAAGTTTGAAAATGTCGATTTGTTAATTTTCGAAAAATGTAATATCACATTTATTTATGGTTAATGATAATTCTTATGATCTATATAATTATATGACTCCATTATTTTAGATGGGAGATATCGCCCGCTAAAAATTAAAGGTTTTAGCAAATTCGGATAATGCCTGCGGCTATAACTCAAAAACCGTTCGACAGACGGGGCTGAAAATGTCACAGCTTAAATCTACGGCTTAGATACCCCCTTAAATATAGTTTTATTGAAAACTGAGATAAAGGGTGTTATTTCTAGATTTTTTTGGTCGACCTGTCATGGAATGCCCCAGGTTTGAAATATAAATCGGCACGGGAGCACACGTGCGCATTGACTGTACCCCTAAAATGAGTAACACATTTAATAGTTTTAACGTGGTTATACCCTAGTATGCATAGTTTTAGGAACACTCAGCTGAATGCAGATGTAATAAGTAAATGCCGCTTTCCCTGGGACTCCCAGGGAATTCCCAAAGCTATGCATACTTGGGTATAACTACGGTAAAACTATTTAATGTGTAACTCATTATAGGGGTACAGTCAATGCGCACGTGTGCTCCCGTACCGATTCATATATCAAACCTGTTTTACCTTTCACGCAGAGCGCGTCAGCTCGGTCATCGCCAGAAACGGCGTTTCACTGATAAAATATTGTGGCCTAAATACGAGGAAATATCTTGTGAACATTTTTTGAATGGGGTGTTTGACGAGGGGCGCCCTGGTTTTCTTTTACCCCATCCGAAAATGCCTTACCGCCACCACTGATGGCCTGCTCGGCGCTGGCAAATACCAGTCGGACAAAGGCTGTTCAACTGCGCCACGATATCGTTTTTTTTTTTTTTTTTTTTTTTTTTTGTAAAACAGTGTGCTAACTGAATGTCATACAGACTGAGTGGCTACTAAGCACGGCACTCTACAAATGTGTTTTGTAGGGCCTCATCTCCATGTTGGGCCCTCTGGCGCCAAGGGCCCCTGTAATCAGGTCGGGACCCCCATTGGCCAGATCCTGGCTACGCCCCTGCAGCTCTGCCCAGGAAGTGTGCGGCCCACAATAGCCGCTGCCCAGGCGTGTGAGCCTACAGTCGCTTCGACAAAAGTCAAATATGATTCGCTGGAGAGCCCTTTCAGCCCAGAAAGCTTGCAGTTAGGGGTTTTTCAACACGGGCTACAAAATTGCTATCTCAGTTCAAAACCCATGTTGAAGGTGAACTATTTCCTTTAATGTTGAAAACAAATAAAGCAATTTTCAAAAATTGATGATCACATCTACTAAATGGCCGCTATATTAGACGCACATCTAACTGCTTATTTGGTTACATGTTCATTGAATAGCTGTTATATAGAGAGGATCTACGGGCATATTATCACAAGGCACAAGCAGAACGCAAAATGTATTTTATATTCCCTTGCAAAAAAAAGAGGAAAAGTCTGCAGTTTGATGAGGACCAAAAATACTTGCAAGCAGCTTGCAAGTACCGGTCGTTTTAAGTGTGGATCGCTTATCAACTTTAACTTGAAATATCCTTAAGTATAAATGTTTTTATGCAAAATGTGATGAATTTACAGCATATTTTGGTCTCGTCTATCGGTTTCAAGTAATAACTCCATTTTGTGGGAAAATGTGATTATGTCCCTTTAAAGAGACCGTAAAAATGCCATGTATTAGACAAAAAAGAATCCGAAAAAGTGAGAAGATAGCAAATTTCAAGGAACAACAAGGTCTTCGATTTTTTAAAACAAAGTATTGACCACTGAAATTTAAGAAAATAGCTTGTTTTGAAAAATAACAAGAAATCAAAACTTTCGAAGATGTTAAAAACGGAACATATGTCAAAAAAACTTTACATAGGAAACTACCAGACCAACTTTCAAAATGAAGTCACTATTTTTGACTGAGTGATGACATCTNTTCGAGCATGCGCCACAACTTGGCTATCTCAACTCAAAACCCTATGTTAAAGGTGAACTATTCCCTTTAAGGAAATGATAAGTATACTTAAACTGTCATAACTAAAACATTTCAAAACATCTTAAGATGTTTTAAAACATTTAGCGCAAAATAATCCATCGTGAAAACGGCTAGTAATTAGTAAATACCTATAACAGACGTTTTTTGCACCCTCAAAATATAGTGGACCAGATCCGTTGAGGTTTCAGATTTAGATATAGGTAGGGACGCCACTGCAATTGATAGCCCCCTTGAAGATTGTCTGGATCCGCCCCTGAGTGTAGGGTGCCTCTGCCACGTGCGCACTAGCGCACCCGTGTTCTAAATATCAGGAACGGCTGAGCCGATTGTGTTCAAATTTGGTGTGTGTTAAATGCCCTTCTGCCACCGCCTTCCCACAAATCAAGGGTGGGTTACCTCTGCACGTGCGCACCCTTTCTTGTATCTCAGAAGTTACTTGCCCGATCGAGTTGAAATTCACCATACATTTTGCTGCGCTCGCTCGTTGATTGCCAACTACGACGCCTTACTGGTAACAATAATCCTTGAATGATGGAATATGGTAATTTTTACATATTTGAGAGAGAAAAAATGCTAACACAACAATGTGACGTTTCTTACGAAGAAACTAATATAGCATTATGATTTAGATGAGAGCTTCAGTTTGTTCAATCGGTCGATTACTGGGTTCTTCTATCAACAGTCAGTGTAAGTCTCAACACCTATCAGGCGACCCGCTCAACCATAGTCCAGACAAATGTGACACGTCGTGAGGGGATCTGCCTCTTATCTCAACTCCTGTCCTTCTCAGCTTGCTGTAACTCATGATAGAGCGATTTCCACCGGTGCGCCCTTACCCAATCACCCACGCTAGCTCTTGACGATTGGCAAAAGTTGAGTTAAGTTAATTTGGCACCCATTGAGAACTAACGATCAGAGAGTTGTTATCAATGCGCTGCCACAAATATGTCACAAAATGCCCCGGCAGGCCGGAGAATCTGTCATATGTTTGGCAAAGAATTTAGACGTTCTTTAGAGTAAACCATCTGCACGAAATGGATAGTTATTACTGGGAAGGTAATTTGTTTCTAGCCTAGCAGCATGAATCTGAGTAAACATTAACCCTGCAATGGAAACACAAGGATTACCATATGCTGAGGTATCCATTTAACTTTAGCACGTGTGGGCGGTATAACATTTCAGCTCAATGCTATTTGATCTGGGAAAGCATTTCTGCCCCCGGCCGAAACGTTTTCCCAAATCTCTTGCAAATAGTATAAAGAGTGAAAAAGTGACTGCATGAATTTAATTAGAAAAGAGTAAAAAGAGTGTATGAATTAAACGAGAGTGACTGTATGAATTATCTGATTTTTTCGTCTTCGTCGCCGAGGTCGAAACCCAAGTATGGTGGAAAATATGGCTTTGTTTAGTCCACTGCATCTCAGCGGCTTATGGTAAATCGCATATCACATTTGGGCCGGAATAATTATTTGGGACCTCCGTCCGAGCGTGAATTTGCCACCCTTGACCTTCGGTCTTGGGAGGAATACTCAGCGCGCACCTCGGTCCCAAATAATTATTCCCGGCCCCGTGCGGTCAATTGGGATTATGCCAAAGGTACAATCCCAATTGACAGGAAATTTTGGATGCAACAGCCATCTGAAAAAATATCACAACAGTTTCCTAGAATTTTGAAGCAGTTCTGTTTATATACTTCGAAAATATATAGCATGACACAGACTCGCAAAAATCAACCATAGCTTGAGAGGCTACAAAGAAGGTTTTACGCAAGGCTGTCACGCAAAAATAACGTGGGAAATCGGCTGGTGTTTTCTTGTTTCATGACAATGCGTGTGCACACAAGTGACAAAGTCAGATACACAGGCTGAACTATCAAGGAACAATGCTTCCTGGAGCTTGTCTACTGGCCTACTGGCGGATCCAGGGGGTGGCAGAGGGTAAATCCCCATTCCAGGCCGGACAGGGGTAGCAATACAAATTACCCCCCCCCCCCATATCCTGCTGAAACTGGTGGGGAAAATGAGTACTGGTAACGAAAAATAAAGTTGGATATTTTTTGTCTCGTTCGTATTTCCTTTTTTGCTCGTTCGTGTTTCCTCTATTTGGTAGCAATTTGGTAGCAGTAGGGAGTAGAGAAAGTGGCACGTCTGACGCTATTTTGATCTGGAGCGATTCACAATCAACGTAGCTTTTGCACGGTGGCGATACACTGGCGGGTCCAGGGGGCGGCAGGTGCAACCCCGCCCCCCACACCAATTACACACTCGACAGGGGAGACTATATAAGTTATCTCTCCTTTCCTTAAAAAACACACACTTAAAAGCGTAAGAATTCCTGTAATAAAAATTATTTTACTTACTAATTTTGCTTACACTTACTAATCATGACGCGACGCTCGGAATAGCCTTTGTAACATTGGAGAGTGTTTTAACTGTCAAATACAAATACAAATAAAAACGCGTAATAATTCGGAAAGCTAATAACCGAGTAAGAATTCCCCTGCATCGTATCTAAAATAAAGCAAGTTTTTCCAGTTAATAGTAGGTACACAAATTTCAGGCGATTATGAGGAAATGGCGCGAAGTAGCCGCCATGAGTCCCAATTGTGACGATAGCGCACCGGCGTTCATCTAGTAGGCATTTGAGTGCACTAAACACGGCAAGAAATAGTACTTTGGGTAAAACGTAAATTATACATTTATAAATTTACATTAGGTAACATTAGATTGTGCACGACTCGACCCTACTTGAGTCAAGGACCCGGTGGCCTACAGCGAAATTAGCCCCTCCCCCTCCATATTGAGAGGCTGGATCCGCCAGTGTCCTGGCCATCCACCATATAGCCTCGTCTCCTCTCTCAGTGACACTTCTGTCTCGGAGTCTGAATAAATGTATATGGTGGCGAAGATTTCCCGACGATAGCGCAGCCAATGAAGCTGCCACGGGATTTCTCGCCGGCCAAGATATCGTCATCTTTTCTGGAGGTGAAGGAGCACCGGAGACAAAGGGCGACAAGTCTGTCGAAATCAATAGAGCTACACTAGAAAAGCACGAAGAAACGTGAGTTTCATCGTCATATTTTACTATATCGCTCAGGTAGGTGACTTATTAGACGTCCCTTGGATAGTCCTACTTGTATCCTATTGTGATCCAAAATGGTCGAAATCTGATAAGACTTAAAAAACTTCGAATCTTGTGAAGCTTGAGGATTGCTGAGCTCAGCACGTTTAACTTATTTTGTAAGCCTTCGTCCATTTTGAGAAGCAAATGTGACAGCTGGATTCAGATCCAACTTACGCTGCGCCTCGTGCAATGTGCACAGTGCGCTGCACCAAGACCGTTTTATTTACACATTGGTATGCCTAATTTCCTGTTTTGTTTTGAGTGCGTTGTTGGTAAAGCACCGTTAACTTAAAACTCATAACCAAATGAAATTTAGGCACCAATCTGGTGCAGGGTAGGACCACTGTTACCTGTGTCAGGAATCGAGCTTTGCTTCTCTGACGGGTCAGCAGTATAGTGTTGTTTAACCGCTGCTATACTTATTACCTTAGAGCAGGGTCCACCGCTTCACTTATTACCTAAGAACAGGGTCCCCGCTTCACTTATTACCTAAGAACAGGGTCCTTTGCTACACATATTACCTAAGAACAGGGTCCGCCTCTAAGGGACAGGTCCCCGACGTGCTCTCGCATAAGCGATAGCTAAAAGCCGCAGGAGTTTCCCTGCCGTGCTACACCGTATTACCCTAAAAGTCAGCACACAAGCTGGTGCCGCCCGGACTTTAACCTCATTACCTTGCACGCAGCGAGGAGCGCAGCGGGTGCTAAAAACGCTTTCCTTTCACCCTGGCGAGCTATCGACCATCTCGAACCATTACAGAAGACAGGTGCCCCGTCCCGTGTAATCTGCGCATTACCTCAAGAAACACGGGTTCCGCTTCTAAGACTATTACCTAAAGGACAAACAGCGTCGTAGCTCCAGCCGCTTAACGTGGACAAAAAAACCTAGTACACGCTACAGAAAAGCAGGATCGGTATCCGTCCCGGATTGACAACCCTATACATACTCAAGTAACAGTTCTCGGCTTTCCACCCGACACTCCTTGACAGCCTATTATGTTATAGAGAACAGTGTGTCCACACGCCTAAACTATTTCACGTTCTCTAAAGGAATTTCACAGGTTTCACGCTCGGTTAACATTTATTACTCAAGTACAATGATTCGCCAACGCCGTGACAACGTGAAGAATCCTAACCTAACCAACCATGGTCTGACACTCGGCTACCCATCTCTTGAGAGTTAGATCATATATTACAGGGGACCTTCCTCGGCCTAGCATTATGATTACCTTTAAAGAACAGGGTTTTACCCGACCCACGACGTGTACACCTAAAGATTACCTTAAAATGAGACACTCGAAGTCTACCGCACTACTAACTCATATACATTATGAAACAGGGGCCCTCCGCTTAAGCATACAATAAGTTACCTAAGAGAAACAGGGTCGGCTCTACACCTATTACTAAGAACAAGGGTCGCCGCTACACCTATTACCTCAGAACAGGGTCCACCGCTACACCTATTACCTAAGAACAGAGCAAGCAAATGTTCTGGACGGCATGCGGCCGGGACAGTTGGCAGTTGCCGCTGCGCTGTCGTAAAGCTTCCAATAATTAGCTAGCTAAACCAACATATTGCGCGTCTGTGTGTGTGTGTGGTGTAGCTGGGTGTTGGAGCTCAGTAGAGCAGGGTCTAGAATCTAGATGATTTATTGGGATGAAAGTAACTATTATAGATAAATGCAAATCAATTAAAAAATGAGGTTGAAAAAATGCAGCATTTGAAACCTATATAAAACAAATGTCAAGATCTACAGAGAAACCAGAAGAGAAAACTTTACTGAAGAGCTTGCATTTTCGCTTCCGCCTGTGAGTAAAAATCCAAATGGCGAGCTAAGTCTAGTGGTTTGCTATCAAATGTCTCCCATATTCAGCGTTTTATTGCTACATATTTATTGAAATTCGAACCCCTTACCCACTATAACTCGATCAAAACCAGCCGAAATCGCCTCCGATCCCATTAAGCCGCCCACCGGCGGGAGATCATTTCGCAATTAAGGGGGTGGCTGGGTTTCGGCCAGATGGAGCATCTTCTGGTGCGGCTGTTAGCTTTGGGTTCTATCGGATGGACCGTAAGACGATTGTCCAAGGCGAAAGCTAGACCAGAGTTGCCCTGTCGCGCCGCCGTGGTGCCCTGCTAAGTCAAAACGCGCAGCTCGCACCTAATATACACTTGAGGGCGTGTGAGCGCCAGACCGGCTCTAGGCCGTGTCATCGGCAGCCAATAGCATCACTATTGATCAGAGGAAGAACAAGTGAGTGTGACATGCATGAGGGAGGCCGAGCAGGCTGGCCTGCGTTCCCGAACGGCTAAGACACGGTGGAGACGCAACTATCAGAGCTGGTCGACCGACAGCGTGGGAGATCTGTCTTGTGGGAGTGTGTGTGGGTGTGGGGGGGGGTATATGTGGTATGTCGGTGCCTTCACACAGTGGCGTACAGGATTCGCTTCAGTGGGGGGGAATTTTTGGGTCAGGCACAAGGAACCACTAAAAAACTATTCGGCATTGGCCCACTATATTTTCTTAGAGTGAGTGGCATTATTTTCTCTAATATCTTTCAGAAAAAATAATATGATACTAAATGAACGCTATCTTTTGCATTGTAACAACGGTGCCAGGTACCAGTGTCCCCAAAAAGAAACTTGCCGTATTTTGGCCAGGTCGGCGAAATACGGCGAAATTGTGTAAGAGCACCGTGGGCACAGGCCCTATTTCGTGCACTGAGGCATTAACAGGGGGCACAGGGTTCACGTGCCCCCAATGGACCTACTTTTTCACTAAAAAATGATCGGCGACGTCCCTTTTGCAACTTGTTGGGGGCCCTGCAAAATATAGTGGCCTAAATCCGGGGAGATTTTTATTTTCGCACCATTTTTTTCGGGGAAGGGGGCCTTTGCTGAGGGGGCCCTGTGGATGCCGTGCCCCCTTGTCGAAGGTCTGGCTGCGTCTCTGGCCGCACTAGCAAAATGTGTGAGGTTCAGTTGATGCTCCAAAGGCCTTGGTTGCTCTGCATCCATGAAACCCCAGAGGCGCCTGACGGGGCACTCTGACCTATAGAACCTCGGAAAAAACTAAAGTGCTCTGAATTCATTAAAGACCACACTTTGCGTGGTCTTTAGATAGGAAATAGGGCCCTTTGGGTCCCATTTCAAAAGGGGCACATGGGTCAAGGGGGTACGCACGCCTGAGGGGGCCCTCTTGCCACCTGAGAAGACACTCTGGCCGCCTGAGGTGACACTCTGGCCGCCTTAGGGGGTAATCTGACATAAAAAACCTCTGGAGAACCTCTGAAGAGTCTCTGATGTGCTCCAAACACTCTAAAGACCACGCTTCGCGTGGTTATTAGAGAGAAAATAGGGCCCTTCGGGCCCTATTTTCAAAGGGGCCCATTGGCCAAGGGGGCACGCACGAACATTCAGGGGGAGGGGGCAATTGCCCCTTTCCCCCCTTGGGTACGCCTATGGTGCCACATCGCTTTTTATTTCACATTTATTCAGTATAAGTGCCATTGCAGCAAGTGGGCTTTATATATACTCAAAGCTTAAAGATCTGTTGTAATTTCAATAATTCCTTGGCATAATTTGCATAACATTATACACTTCTAGACGGTTTTTGGTGGTGCTAGCACTGGGAGATGTGGTTGTCCCATGTTTTAGCAAAACCTACAGACTCTCAGACTTGCAAGTGACGTACCATTTATACAGCACTAACAAACTTTTCCCTGTGTTGTATATGTATATATGACATGTTAACGGTTATTCTGCACAATTAAGGCATTATGCGATTATAGAAGGGTTGATGCACGGTGTTATGGTGTTATAACCATTGCAGTTGGGTATTTTTTATTGTGATTTAGTTACCATTCGGGAGCATACATTAATGGCTTTTGCGTTTACAATGGCGGATTTTTAAACGTCTTGCTTTATAATAAATAATGTGTATCTAGTTATTTACCTGAATCCATGTCTTGTTTGCTGCGACTTTCGAGTTCCTATTGTTTATGACGGAGACAAGCACAGCATGAATATGCAAGCATCTGATTTGTTGAGCCAAGTTATGTTTCTGGTTTACGACGGGTAGTAATGCGCCAAATAATAGGTGCTCTTGGTTTATTAAATATTGCAGAAAATATCAAACTTAATATTGGTTGTCTGTTGTTTAGTTTTTGACTGTAGGTACATAATTTACTGACGGAAGCTTGATAACTGCCAATGTTTTTGTTCAGTCTGAACGTGTTTTATATTATGCTCCAACGAAACCTCCAGCTGCTTGCACTGGTGAAGCTTTTCAATATTTTAACATTTTCATACTGGTGGTGTCATGACTCTTTTATTACTGTCTACCAGGCTGTTTCCAATACCAAACTGCCCATAACCATGCCATAAATATTCTGTTAAATCGCCATCAGCATTAAATTCTAGCTTGTGCTTTTCCGGATGCAACAAAAATAATCCCTGGAATAACAGTTCTGAATTAATGGTTTTCATTACACCCCTGGCCAAAAGCATCTGCAGATATACATTAGAATTTTCGCCGGAATAGACGGTTATTTAACTGTAACTTACAACAGTTGTCGGAATGAGACATACAGAGTGATCCCAATAGCTGCATTCAGTCATGTGTTCTCCAAATCGGACACGGTGTTGGTAGCACCAACCGAAGTAAAATAACTACTAGCTATATCAGCGATAGCACCACCTTTTTCTAGCATATTCGTAGCTGGTACAATTCCCAGTGTTCTTACACATCAATATTTTAAGCCCGTCTTGAGTGATAGCATACCTACTCAAAGAGTTCAGAACGTTAACAAGCTTCGGTGCTTGGATCGTGGCATACCTGCAAAGCCACATTTATCTGACGCGGTGGCAATTGAGTTTGTTTGGTGGAACACATTCGACATGAAAGCAGAACGTGACATGAAGATGATATGACCCACCACGACGCCCGCCTACTCACATTAGGCTATGTATGCAGGAAATGACTAAGAGTCCGTGCGTGCCTGCACGTATATCACCCGGACCACGGCTGCGGTCCTGTTGCAGCCCCCTCTCTCCTGTATCAAAAAACGCACGATGTGAATCTCTTAACTGGTGGAAGCGTGTGACAAAGATGCAGCATGAGAAATTCCTGTAATTTACAGCTGGGTTGAGGAATCTTATAACAGCTATTATCTATGTCCTCAGTATGTTCTAAGCATTAGCGCGAGCAAATGTGGTTAAACAGTTTTCAGCTCCTAAAAAACCCAATGTTAGTTCAATCGGTCAAAGCTTTCGGGCCGCCGGGCATTTACATTTAACCAAAACTATTTGTACCAGTTTTCAAACGGAGGTTAATTATGATAAAATCAATACCACCACATAGGCCGATATAATTTTTAAGAAACCTCGCGTCGTTGTAGGATTTTCCACCCTCGACTTTTGGTCCGGCGGAAAATTCCAAACAACAGCCTCGGTTCTAAAGAAATTGTGTATCGGCCCCGTTGGTATTTTATAAACCTGTCGAGTAATACATTAGTTGGTAACACCTTTATGACCTTTGCAGCTAACAGAGACCGATTATTGATTCCATTTGATATTGGCTTACTTTACTCTGAAGATTTCGATCCTGTTGGAAAAACAAAATGAGCGTGATTTCCCTCGGGGTAAGACTGTTGTTATTAAAGCCAGTGTATCAGGATTGGTGCTAGGACATTGTGCTTCGGTTCAAAACACCAAGACCACGTATGTCGCCTCAATCCGCCAAGACAGGTGCTGCCGTACAATATACAATGAGAATGTTCCCTCGGTTGCGTTACTTTAAGAACACTGGCCCTGTTCAGTCTGCCAGGACTTGTGCTGCGGTGCAGCGTACAGAGGCATGATGTGTTGCTTTACGGCGTGACAAGCCATGTATGATGCCAAAGGAAATCGTTCAACACTGGAAGCATTGTGACACACTTGTAGCCGATCTGGGCAAGAACAACAAAATAATTCATAAATCATTTGGCTAAACATGGCATGAGCATTGGGTGTGTACGAAGATTTTAAATATTTTACTAATTCAGCACCTGTGATGCAAAGTATCTGCTGGTGGGTCTTACTTTCAAATATTGCAAGCAGTAAACAAGCTCGTGCAATCTTTTCCCTGGTTGGCTCATCACAAGCCGTTATTAATGTTGAACATGGGTACATAACAACCTCTGGATCCTCATGTTAACGGCCGCAGGTCACGCAGTTCTTTACAGATGTTTCAGTGATTGACCCGCGGGTCAGTCAGATTAAGGTAAACATTGCTGACGTCAATGGCAGCACCTTAATCGATGGCTGAGCGTGAGTTGGTCGGATGAGCCAGCCACCTGAGTCTGAACATCGGGTATTAGCAATGGGGATTTATATTTTTACAAGCTTAACTCCCACGATTTGCTCGTACTTGAGGGGATTCACGGACTGTATTTCTGAACAGAAAGATAACTGGGACAAACCAAGATAAGCTGCATGTTGACCTATTCAACAAGCTTACTTTCTCGGTCGAAGAACGCATGCAAACATGAACAAAATATCCTTTGAAAGGGACTAGAACTATTTCAGCCACCATTAATGTGTCAACTTCTTATTTGTCTCCGATAGGGGTACTTTTTTGATAAGTGAAGCAGTTAGACTGTCTCATAAGTTATACATTTTGATAAAAGCACGTGCCGCAGAGTAGTCTATCACTGTACAGCTGTTGCATCAGATGTTATATCGGAGTGCCCAGAGCCCTCTAAGATGGCGATACGAGGCCGAGCATGACTGATGCTGACATTATATAACACCGAGAGTGGTACATCACCAGGATACCCATTGGAGCTCCTCTTCTACCCAGTACAGTACAACAGACAAACTCGCTTAGCTGAGAACAACGCTACCATTCGTGGAGTGACAGAGTTAATGGATAGCATCCCATCGAATCACTCAGTGTTAGCATGAGCATGGTAGTGCAATTTACTATTGACTAATTAATTGATCACTAGATTAGCCTAGATTGGCATACTATAAGACTCTTCCATTAGGTACGTGCTGCCTTTGCCCCTTCTCCAGATCAGGGATATTGTTTCCACTGTACCATTCGGTCGATGAATTCGGTACCTGCTTATTGTGCGATCGGACTACAGCTCGAGTCACATGATGGGTGTCTGCATGATAGCTATTGAGTTACATACAAAATTATCGTATATGAAATCCAAAGCTTCATGCATATTGTTTTCAGTCACAATATTACCAAAAGGGACAGCGGAACGTCAGATATGGGAATTGGGCATGTTTCTCGAGTGAGTGGATTGGTCAATAACATATATCGATCATTGTAATTTCTCCTTTGCTGAGTCTCTTTTTAAGCAGCCAGTAGCGCTGTTTGCAAGACTTATAGACGGATCATGACACTACGGGCTTTTGTTAGACCTCATTAACGTAGGCGTCAATGTCAATAAGGTATTTTTGACTTAAAGAAGCCTGTTGACTCAGGCCATTAATAAATACTCCGGTCCTACTTAAATAGGTTGCTGTTTCACAACTGCTATTTGTTTGAGTCTAGTTTGTGTTCTATTAACAAGGCACATGCAACACGTGTCCTTGTTCAATTTCGTTCGCTCAATATATAATACTTTTCCACTTAAAGCTGACTAGGCAAAAGTTGCTACAATTGGTTGCTACTTTCAAACTTAAAAGAATACAAAAATAATATTAATACTAAAGCAACTTAAAAGAACAGTGCATTCATCATTAAAAAAAACAGATGTCACGATCTGAAGCCGTCCTATTTCGTCTCACCTTCGCATCAGTCCGACATCAGTACAACATCACTCCTGTCCCTGTCCCTCCAGCTGTCGACCTACCCCTCTGTCTATTCAGGGCGCCGTGCTGACCTGTCAGGCCCATCCGTCCCCGGCGGCCGGCTGGACAGCCTGCCTGTGACATCAGTACATAAATCGGAGCCGTCGGATCTGTCCGGGTCAGGTCAGCAGGTCCGGGCAGGCCGTTCGGGTTGTTGTCCCGCCCAGCGACTGTCTCGATTAATGACCCGTGCTCGCGGCACTGACGTGTCCCCGTCTGGCCGCTGACTTCCAGGCCGACCGACGCCACCCAGCTGATGGCCATTGAACGCTGCGAAATCAAATTTACCTGCGACAAACCTGGGCCAATCTGACGTGTTGTAATCTGTGATCAGGGTTGCAGTGTGCTCCGTGTCACGTGACCTCTGACCCCTGGTGTTGTTTACAGAGCGATGAGACATCACGTGACTGGTGTGAGCGCGGTGGCAGGACTCGTCGTGCTCACCTGCTTTATGTTCTGCTGGGCATCTTCATCAGCAGCCAGCTTTCAGTTAGATGGCGGGGAAAGGTAACGTTCACCTGTGACCGGCACTGTCATACACCACATTCGACAGGAACTAAACTGGAGGTTCCCGCAAGCGTCCCGTATTAATTCAAAAACAGAATGCTGCATTTCAAGTGCTAAAGAGATTTTTGGTCTTTATTTTCAATTTCAATTTCCTGTGCAGGGAGGATTATGAATGCATTTCTTAATTTTATAGACTGCAATTATTTTGGTAGATTATCCCGTACAGATACACTTGTAATCAAGCGAGTGACGCAATAAGCATCAATATGAAATGGAATGAAGGTTACTCCTATTCGGGTCATCTCTGCATAAGACTAGAGATGTGACTTCTAAGAAGCACTATGACGAGGGTTCACATACGTGATTATCAATTAGGGGGTAGATATCCCACTTGGGGTAATGAAGATGTTAGGGGGAATAACGGCGGTAAGGCAGCTAACTGAGAACTGAGAAGTTATAACGGATTCACTTGATGCTGGCGCTCAGTACACATACCATGCATCTATTCTAGTTCGCATTTCACTGTCACCACGTTATTGCAGGAACATCAAAACCAAGAAACGCTGATCGATTTTCGGCAATGTGTTACGATTTACGTGTTGTTATACGGTAGGAACCACTACTTTAGACTCGGGAAACATCACACACCTCTACTTATGTTCCTGTCCCTAGGTGTTACTAGTAGTAAGCGCCTGAAGTCATGCTGTACCGCATAGCTCTAAGATGAGATCCTGCGGCCTGGACAATGGTTAAGGGGTTCATTCTGGTCATCAAAATCTACACCACACCATTTGAAGAACCAGTGGTCAACAGATAGGGACTCTGATTGATTACTAAGTGCTGACTTAAGCATCTTCTCATCAGGAATAAATTAAAAACTATTTTCACGAGTGGCAGCTCTCGGTTTGTGCTACTTGGCTCTGCGGTCATATAATAACTCACATGCATAGCATTGTAAGCAATTGCTCGTCGGCATAACTTTCTCAAAATATCAAATGATCGCCGTCATTTTGGTATTGACTGGCTTACGTGGAACACCGAGCAGCAAGCACCCTAACTATGACTGCGTGCGGCTGTACCACGTTCTTACCGTCCCGCACCTCCTCCCCCTCCTCCCCCTCCCAGCATTTATATGGGTGCAGGAGGACAGGTGGTAATATTCATCGGCTGCGTCGTACATCATACTGATGTGCAGGGGGTGACACAATCGATGACGGCCCAAGTTATACACAATCGCACGCTTATTAATGCTCCATCAATGTAGCCGAAAATGTACAATAGCAGTACTGTACGAATAGGAAGAGGAGTTGCGTAACAGCATACTAATGATATGGCATACATGCTAAAAAGATGGGCACCTGGCGTGGTTATCGTACAGCAAAGACACGTCTTCCATTACACTTGCATACATTTGATGCTATGTGACAAGCTTTTATTCGGGCCTGGCGCTTTCTAAACAAACTTTCTTGGATGCAATGTTTCGGCTGATTGCATGTTGGCAGAACCTGTTAAATCAGCTGTCTGGTAAAACACACACAAACTCAGACACAAACAGCACATAAGGTTGCATAAATCAGGAACATGCCATTTTCAACCACAAAATTGAACAGCAGACATTGAATGTTTAAACACGTATTAATGGCTTCAAGAACTTTTGTGCACTTCGTATAAATAAATAAACGTATAAATAAATGAAGCTGCTTCCAATAAGCTAAATTAGTGTAGCAATAGTGTCGATCACTCTCAGTTTAACAGCACACTGCCGTTCTGTCCCAGTTGTGCAATACAATAAAGCCAGCAGATGAGCGTGCAGTAGCTGAACATGCAGCTGACCTGCCAGCCGCCTGTGTCCACAGGAAGCCGTGGATGGACGAGATGGAGGCTAGCCTGCAGAACGACCTCTACCTCAACGAGATGGTCAACCGGCTTCGCGCGCTCAAAGACGCCGAGCTAGCCGGCCTAGCCCAGTACGAAGTAGATAATTATTTCCGGAAGCACGTACCCTTCTTTCACCTGTACAACCATGTGCCGGCGCCGCCGTCCGGACCCCAGTCGGTGCTCGCTGGGTAGGTCTCCCCTCGCATGTCTCCTCGCGTCGGAGTCGACGTGGCTGGCTGTCGCCTGTCTGCGCATGCGCACAGTGTAATCCGGCGGGTGGTACGGCCTCGGAGGAGCGGTGGAGTGGCTGGTTTGATTTTCTTGCATTGGTTTGTATTTTCTTCTATGATTTCAGTCCTCAATCCTGCCACGCCTTGCCAGGACATGTCTTCAACTGGTTGCCACTGTCCCCTCAAAAATTATTCGACAATTTTGTGTTCACTTTCCATCTCCTTTTTCCGATGGCTTTTCAGTAATAATCGCGTGTCAGGACGACCTTATCCCAAATTGTGCAGCTTATTAAGTAGCCAGTAGGTCTGCTCTCTCTCTCCAGTGTGGCTCTGTGCGTATAGGCTCTGTAGGTAAATGTGCATTGTTTCGGTGTTTCTATGTGATTTGATGTTGTGATTTATCCAGGGCTTCCAGTTCCTTTAGCCTCCTTATTTGTTAGCATGATAACTATTCTTAGGTGAGACAAAAGGGAATTGGGATACTAGATTTGATGCTCAGCTTCATGACTTACATCTGACGTGTTTCACGTAAGTTTTTGGGTATTCAAAGCTGTAAAATTAAAGTGTCTGCATTTGCATAAAGTTCGGCATTATTCTGCAGAAAATGTGCTAGACGTTGCAAGAGTTTTCCAGTTTCTGTACACAGAAAATTATCCTGGAACAGCACATCGACCACCTGCTGCCCAATGCATTCCTTGAAGTATAGTGCATGTGTTCCATGTCTTCGTGAGCTTAAGCTGGTGCTTTCTCCTAGCAGATGGATCGCAAAACGATTGCCTTCAATCATTCATGTCGTATTCAGTAATTTTTGCACTGCGTATAGTTATTGATAGTAAAGAATGCTACTGGCTTACGTGGCAATAGTATGTATTCTGTACTGGTTTTATTTGGGTGTGAAAATACCCGAGAGACTTTTCCTCGTGATATTCTGCAGAGTCATTGCTGAACATATGCCAGTTTGTCCGTGCCCGTCTTGTGCCCTGTATGTTGTATAGCTTCTATCTTTGGTCGCTGCATTCATTCATTGTTATCCAACCAACATTGACTGTCAGGGAGATCACAGTAGTCAATTGTGTCTCACTTGTATCGCTCTCCCTTCAGCAAGCGCGGCTTCGACTTCGGTCTCGGCCGCGGCTTCTCGGGAACTCAGGCGGCCAAGCACAAGATGGGTCTGGAGGCGGCCGAGTTTCCCAGCGGTCCCGGACGCAGACGCCGCTCCCTGGAGTCGACCCTGAGGCACTAAGCACGCCACACCACCCCGCGCCGCGCCGCGCAGGCCACGGCGGCACGCGCCTCTAAACATCCTTCGACGTACTCACGACCCAACTGAGTAGCACCAAAGAGGCTGGCACGTCTTGTCTCGATCGGCGACTGTGGCCTGGGTGAGGTCCAAAGGCAGCCTCAGCTTAGTAGAAGTAGAAGCTCTTGAGGAGCGAAAGCAGCTGCTCAGGAGAGGCTGAAGATGCAGGACGATTAGCGAGTCAGCTACTCCTTGATGAGACGGCGGAAATGTGAGCCGGTGATCACGCTACCAGCGGTAGAACCAGCGGTAGAACTACAGCTGAACCCATCAGTGACGCGGAAAGGACTCGTGTGCCGTCAGAAATGCACATAAACTCGGGCGCCGTTTCAGCCTAGTTTTTGTGTTGTTGTTAGTCCGATGAATAGCATCAGCCTAACGTGTATTGTGTTCTAGTTGTACCTGGTAGGACCCAAATGGCGTGCGTAGGAGATGCACAATGCGTGCTACATTCCAACAGAGTTGCTATTTTGATTTGGCTGAGTTTGCAGTACCTCAGCACTGGCAGATAAGTGGATCGAGCGCAACTTTGCTCGCAACCTGATCTCTTCACGGTCTAAACGGAAGACACTAATCCAAAGAGAAAAAACTTTCTGCTGTAAACATCAGACAATGTCAGTGTTATTACACCCAAGGCGTTGGACAGTGTCGAATGTCGACCTTGTTTGGCACGTGCGAACTGCGGAGTGATATGTGTATCACGGTGGTTCAAGACAATCAAAACTATTCAGTCAAAAAAGCGAGCGAACGATATAGGTACCGGGGAACTTAGGCTACCCACGTTGTGTTACTCCACTGATTATTACAGAATAAACATATTTTGTTGAAGATGTATGTTTGCTGTAAGACGCATGACGCAAGTGAAGCATGGTTCACTGCAACACCCATTTGACAAAAGCCGAAACCAGATTGACCACGACTTGCTACTTTTATCTGCATTGTTTCAAAAAATTGTCACACACTGCTTAACCCAAAGTGTCACTAAAGCACGTTCCCGATTTCGGAATATGCAGCATCTTCGTCAGAGTTCATTAGACAAAGACTGCCAACAGCGCAGTCTCACTACCGACAAGCTGTCTACTGTCTACGGCTTCTCGATCACGGACGGAATCGCGGATGAAACCCATCTCTACGACCACTGTCATATGACCGAGTATTGGAGCGTTTGAACAACTCATAGGCCTATCGCAGCAAATAATATCTCCTTGACCGCAGTGCGCATTAACAAATATATATTTGTGTCAATTTCGACGAAAAAGATACGTCTATCATATGCCTATCTCACGCCTCACGGATAATGCAAAACATTAGCACTTCCTTTTAATGTCTCCGATTCTTCTTGCAGTATCGCATTGCATTACAGTACATTGCAGCATTCATATATGCCATCATGGTTGTTTTATCTTTAACATGCCTAATGTGTGTCTCATAAATGTTTCATGAGGTTATAAGGTTTAGCCCCATTGGTTACTGCCCTCATCGCTTATCTTTTCAATCATTCACGTGACTGAAAGTCAGACAATAGAGCTTCATATTCAGCTGTTTTTATTAATAAAATGATGGAGACAGCATGTCTGTGCAGCCATATTGTGAATGTGCTTGACATATAAACGACAGCAAAACTAGAAATAGCGTATGCCAATATCAGTGCAATGATGTGCTTAATATAACAATAAGTTACAAAATATGTGAGCATTTGAACCAGATACAGCCATCAATATAGTCATGAAGCAAACGAGATTAATGTCAAATCTCTCTCTCTCTCTCTCTCTCTCTCTCTCTCTCTCTACTCTCTCTCTCTCTCTCTCTCTCTCTCTATACATTTCTCTTCTCTCTTTTCTCTCTCTTTCTCTCCTTTCTACTCTCTTTCCTCTCTCCTCCTCTCGCTCTCTCGCTCTCTCGCTCTCTCGCTCTCTTCGCTCGTCTCGCCTGCTCGGCTCTCTCTCGCCTCTCATCGCTCTTCGCCTTCTCTCGCTCTTTCGCTCTCTCGCTCTTTCGCTCTCTCGCTCCTCGCTCTCTCCTGCTTCTCTCGCTCTCTCGCTCTCTCGCTTCTCTCGCTCTCTCGCTCCTCTCCTCTCTCGCTCTCTCGCTCTCTTCGCTCTCTCGTCTCGCTCTCTCTCTCTCTCTCCTCTCTCTTCTCTCTCTCTCTCTCTCTCTCTCTCTCTCTCTCTCTCTCTCTCTCTCTCTCTCTCTCTCTCTCTCTCTCGCACATACGTACTAGCTCTTGTATCAGCATTTTCTACCGTCAAGGGCATGGTTACCCTTTTTGATGACCAGGATTACTCGTACCTCTCTTCCCCGTTGTGCAGTGCATATTGCAGTTCTTCAAGCAATGCGGTACAGCATAACTTCAGACGTTTACTACTAGTGCCATCTAGGGACAGGAATATAAGTAAACATGTGTGCTCATACCAGCCTAAAGCAGTGGATTTCAGCGTGGATGACTGAACGTTATCTTCAACACAAAGCTTGAGTTTCAGTTAGGATTAATTGGTTTGGTGCTGTTCATGTGGTGACAGTGAAACAGGCATTGGGACAGATGATGTTTATTGAGCGTCATCATCAAAGGAATCGGGTATAATTTGTCAAATACCAGCTCAATGCATATTACTTAACCTAATATAAAGGGTCCAATACTTCAAACAGGGTTATCGAGAACCAATGTTTTAGATGCATGAGACGTATTGTACTTCTAACTTATTCACCACCTAGCCAAATTTATCATTTGTGTGCAGTCAGCATAATGGAACACAGTGCGAGCGCACAGAGCGTCTTGCAGCGCTCTGTCGCGTCCACAGGTACAGTGTATGTACACCATATGTTCTGTCCACTTCCTCGACACAACCTCGTCTGTCGGTGCTGCACGCAGTGGAATTCAATGCAATTACTAGGTATAGCCCTCGTCTCTGGTTTAAGGGGTGAGAGCATAGATAGTTTCATTAGATTTCACTGTGTGCAGCACCGTCATACGCGCCGGTTGTGTAAAGGAAGTGGACAGAACATATGGTCTACACTTTGCATGTAGAGGCATGTAGCTGCTTCAAGGTGCATGTAACTGCTGAGTATTTGGCCGAAATCCATTGCGTTTGGCCACATCATGTTCCGAGATATGAGGATGTCATGCACACATTTATAATAATGAATTATGGTATCGCAATACAATAATATTTGCAGGGGTCGAAAAAAATGAAAAGTGGTCGCCAACGAAATTCCATATCAAAGTGGTCGCCGCAGGGATGGTCCGGCCGAAAGTGGTCGCCCGCCAGGGTCGGGCAAAACAAAGTTTCAAGTGTTTTTAATTTATGTCATCAATAAGCGTTTACTGAAGGTTTTAACTGGTTAGGTAAATTGTACGGTGTGGTTCGAGGTTAGGGTTGGAGAATTTAGGTACTGAAGCTCTTATTTTGCCCATGGTCATGCAAAGTGGTCGTCCAGGTTCAAGCAAAGTGGTCGCCAACGAGGTTGGTAGGACAGAGCCTTTTTCGACCCCTGAATATTTGCTTATTATTTGCGTAAACGAGGATGCATTATTTTTTCAGCGGTTGATGACGAAAAGAAGCACGAGAATTGCCAACAAATTGATAAAAAGCAATGATAAAAAGTTGCCTTGCTGTTAAAAATGAGATTAAATACTCGGCCTCGGCTGCGACACGTCATCAAGGAATATATATTACTGACCGGGCCGACGAAATTATCTGGAAACGAGGTTTGAAAAATTAGCGGAGGTCCGAG
>VOPJ01000495.1:0-39179 GCA_014673585.1 Semibalanus balanoides
TTTTAGCATTAGGTTAAGTCAAATGCAGTCTTTCGGCCTCCGAAAACACCTCTCCAAAGTGACCCTGCAATATGCCCGAGGCTATAACTCGATAACCTGAGGTCAGATCGAGCTAATATTTCCACAGCTGAAGTTCAAGGGACTCAAAGATAACCTACACACACACCAATTTTGAACAAAAAGTGAGAGATGAGGGTGTTTTCGACTGGTCGAAATGTCGTGGAATGCCACAATTCCGGGATGATGGTTTGGTTTGTGGACCAAGCACCGTATCCTTTTTGGGCTCATGGTGCTGGGAACTTCTCCACCCTGTTCGAGAGTTATTATATGGGGGCCGGTCGACTGTTTCAGCGGCCCGCCCAGGGATTCAGCCCCCCCCCCCCTGGTCACTGGCACAGAAAACAGGAATCCTGCCCCTGCGCCAGATCGCTCCCATAATTCCGGGATGACATGGCCGCGTCGTGAGTGTCTCCTCCCGTCTCCGCCACCGCCACCGCCACCTATCGCCCATAATTGCCGTATTGATCCTCGAGCAGCGGTGGCCGTACATGTCAGCGCTAGTTCGCCGTTGCACCACGGGCGGCGCCACCATCACTTGGGGAAGGTCATCCGACCGAGCGCGTCTGCCGCCAAATTGTTGAGCAAGTCCGCGCGCGGCCGCTGCCAGTGAACGCGGTGAGAACGCGTCTCACCGCGCCCAGGAAAACGGAGTGAGAGTGTTTGTGCCGCGGTGAGCGAGGCTGGTGAGATTCTGTGAGGCACTGAGCCCGGAGTTCCTGACACAGGTGAGCCGGCCGGGGCGCAGGGAGGGAACGATCCCGGCCCGTGGGGGCTGTGGTGGTGCGCGTTGTGGGCGGTGCAGACTGCAGCGGTGGGGCGGGGGCGGCCGGCGGCTGCGTGTTCGGTCTGTGGAGGCGGGGCGGGGGGGGGAGGGGGACGGACGCAGAGGGGAGGGGCTTAACGCGGCGCACTGCCGGTCTGTCACCGAAGGTCGGTTCAGGTCCAAAGGCTGGAAGTTCAGCCGAGATGCGGCGTCGCTGCTGGGTTAGCTAGTTGAATAAGGCTGGAGCCTGGAGTAGAAGCCCTATAAGGATCCAGGCGTTATGTAATTGCTTGCATGTTTGCATTGGTCATAATGCATGTAGAATGACGAATGTAGATCGTTATTTGATAAGATTTTCGTGCCAACACTGCAAACTGTGCTATCATGAAGAAGAATATCTATGCAAAATAGCAACGCTCGTCTGGAAGTTTGATTAACATCAAACAAGCATAAATATTTTGCACGAGGTTTCCATGTTTCCTTTCATACGAATACGTGATATGATGACCTACACAATTGTCCTGCTATGGGATATATTATGACTAGAAATGGTCAAATGTCTAATTTGACATTCACTTCGATCTCCATTTACTATAACGTTAAGCGTCTTATTATCGCATGTTTTAAAATTATGCATCACAGCATCAGTTGGGGGTCTTACACGGGGCAAGTGCAGCAATCCAAAATTTGGCTATGCATGGCATGCAAGTATAGCACCTAAAGTGAAAGCATTCCTCAATAAATATGATTTCAATCGTTCCGGATAATTAGCAGATAAATCATCATCAGCCAGGGGTGGTAAAAAGTGCCAACTACTGGATAAAGTTGGCAGCCAAAATATGACCTCCAAGTGACTCCGGGCCAAAAATGTAAAATTGTCCATTTAAAATTGTAGTTTGGCATCCAATTTTGTTAAGGTAATGCTAACAACACATACTTTTTTAATTGGCTGCCAAGATTTTCCTTTAATCGCTTGTTGTGAACCCCAGATAACAGTGGCATTCCAACCATGAGCACCAAGCTTCGACGACGATTACCGACCATTTTTTCTAGATCGAAATAATTAATCCGCAAAATAGTGTCTAAAATGTCTCTAAGGTGGTTAACTCTGATGATGGTGGTAACTCTATAAGGTTGGCAAAGTTTCAGCTGGGCCGCCGCCCGGCGGCGGCGCCACCTCTGGTTTTGAAAGATTAGGGGCCACCGTCTGCCCTATCACATCTTTTTAACAGCGGGACATTCTGTTTTCAAAAGATTTCCCAATATTATTGGGAAATATTGGGAAATTCTCTGACACTTGCGAATTATGAAAGATTTAGTGATATATCGAGATCTCCTGATGATGGTGGTAACTAGAGGTGCCACTTTCAGGCTTGTGCACCGCGACCCAACCGCAACCGCCAATTCAACTATCCCCCTACCCCATACATTATAGGCTGCCAGCTACCGCAAGTACCCTCCACAATAAAATTTGTCTCAATTTTGTCTGCCTTTGACTCATATTTGTAATGCTACACTGTTTTTAAATTGATCCATGCCTCTGCTCCTTACTGAGATGCCTATATTTGTTAAAGTATCCCAATGCCATCCAAAATCCTGTTTTTCCCATTGTTTTGTGATTATGCAAATTCTGCTACCTCGCCAACTACACATTTCATCCAAATTATGCTTGTGTTACCGCACCACCACGTGGGTAGTAACACCCCACAATGGTGGGTGGTGGGGTAGAAGGGTTGCACCTCTAGTGTAGCCGTCGGGGCGACGTTGTTGTGTATTGCGCTAATTGCCGCGGATGGATTGTCCTCCGATTCCGGAGATACCGGCAATAGCGGTGGCGCCAGGCCGGTTTATCGGGGAAAATGGCAATTAGTGTGTGCGTGCTTCAAGCTTAGCATCGTGGCTTTCTTTGTTTTGTTTCCCGGCAGACTTATTAAATTAAGATGTCTTTGCACGAATTGTGTGATAATATCAGATTCCGTCGGAAAAATGTAATCAGACTCCAATTTGTTAAAGATTTATGTCGGCAAAGTTGACCATTCCGGTGATTCCGCCGTGTTGCGTACGTGGTCACGCTCCTCTCAATTCGTTATCTTTCGTTTTGCAAATTGCTAGGTCGATTGTTAAAACTGAGAATAAGCAATCTGTTCAAAAATTGAGCGATGTATCTTTTGCCGTTGAAGAATTGTCTCTGACTTTGCCTTGATTGCATTCGATCATGGTGGATCCAAAGGGGGAACACGGTGCATGACCTTCCAAATCCACCCAATGGGCGCAAATTGAACATTTTTTCTGAGATAATAGGAATTAAGCAATTTCAAAACGAAAGAAATTTGGTTTTGTAAGTCAGTTAACTGAACTTAAGCAAGCGAAGTCCGACGAGTCTTCAAGAATTGTGGCGAAGACTTCTTTGGACCCCCCCACAGATGACCAAAAACCAATCGTTCTTGATCCGCTCTGCTCGACTCAAAGGCGGACGCACCCCCCGAAACGTTGGGGGGGGGGGATTCCTGAAGATCATTCTTTCCATGCACACCATAGGCCTAATGTTAAAGTCGGAAATGTTGGGGGGACACTCGCCCCGCTCTCCCCTGGTGGTGGAGCCATGATTCGACTTATCTAATTACTGTTGCATACAACTCGTAACACGAGGATGAGAATATATCCTTATTGTGGCTCTGTGGGTAGGCTTTTGCAATATATCGCAATCAGACGCAGCCATATCCTTCGACTAGGGGACGAGGTGGGGGGGGGGGGCACAGCATCCCCAGCAGGAAGACTATCGGCAAAGGCCGCCCCAAAAATCTGCGGAAAAATTATCATCCAGATTTAGGCCACTATGTATATTTTTGCAAGGCCCTACATACTAGTCGAAACAGGGACGTCATCAATAAATGTTTTAGTATGCGAAGTCGCCGAATAGGGGGCAAGTGGTCCTCTTTGCCCCCCCCCATTGGCTGCGCCCTGATCAAGTGGCTATGATTGCATGGAACTGCCCGTGGGCCGCGGGTTAACACTCTAAACAAATTTTAAGTCATTTTTGATTCACTAGTGAATTTGGCGTCGATACTTGTCATTGGGGGGCCAATTTTCCATGTGCCCAGATTTGGTTGGCGCCACCACGAAGGCGTTTTACCACCCTGCATCAGTCTGAGTTCAGCCGGGAGAGCGCTGGGAAAAAACTCACGCGCGGTCTGGCACGCTGAGTTTGAGCCGCTTCGTCGTTGACAGTTTGCCCTGAGCGGAACGCGCTGCAGCCGGTGGCAGCGGTCGCGTTCAAGGTCAGGCAACGTCAGTGGGCGGTAGAGGTAGAGGTAGAGACCGTCTTCAGGTATGTTTGGGCACGTACATCTTGCGTTAATGAATTTCGCTGGTGACCAGGAGTTGTCCGATCGGATGGTGATGGAGTGTGAAGAGGACCTGCGCAATTATATCTGTCTTTTCAATGGACCCATGATTTCAGCAATCAATTAGATATACAGTATTAACTATGAGAATTTCAGTATCTTATTAGGAATTCAACTTCGAGCACAAAAATAATTTATAAATATTGTAGATCACAGCGGATTCAGAAGTGTGATTTTGACAAGTTTGGGGGGGGGCAAATCCAAAAATTATCCGCATAATTCTGAAAAACTCATCGGATTTCGCTTGCTTATGTATATAATGGATTTAAAACAAACTTTCTCTAGTAAAAAAGTTGCTTAGTTTACGACAAACTCAGGAAATGTGTCAAATTTGCGCCGATTTTAGGTGGTTTGGGGGGGGGCATGGCCCCTTTCCCCCCCTGGATCCGCCCTTGATTGTAATGTCGTCGATCAGACTAAGGCCGCAGTAGGACGTGCCAAACGATCGCCGTGGTAGCTCTCTGTCTCATTGCCACTACGAGCGTATTTGCCGTCCGATTGACTGGTGAAACACGTTACCATTCAAAGGCTGCAGCAAGGCCGTATACCTAACCGTATACGAGCTGCAGCAGGATAACTAGATAACTAGACAAACGGGTACCGACATATGGTAGCAGCTCTTCCTCGGCATATTTGACGCTTATGAGACATGCAGTTATTTAACGTGTCTTTTGTTCTTCTTCAAATGACATTAAATTTTGTTTTGCATGTTTGTATTATTTTTATTACGTAATTTCTTAAAATGCGTCTAGGCCAAACATACGTAAATAAAATCGTTTATTTTAATTAGATGTCATGTTATGCATTAGATTTGACATGTTATGCATCACGCGCCAAATGCCATTGAACTTATAAATCGCCTTTTTTATAAATAAATTTGGATAAAGCATGATATAATAAAACCGATTTAACCATGGTGATTGTCTCGTCGAGGCGCATCTACCATTATATTCGGTGAACTGGTTAGGTCTATGCAAAACATGACCTGGTCTGAGGTCAGGCCTGAGATCAGGTCAAGGTCAACTTTTGTATTAATCAATTTGCTTCGAAAAGCCAAATACATGGTGAAAACCGGATTGCTCTACCTTGATCTGGTAGCGAGTTATTGAAGAAAAAACATATTTGCCCTGGGGTCACTTGAGTTCGCCTCGTAGAGGTCAAAGAACAGAAATGTGGCATGAGGCTTTCCATTTTAATTTGTGCACACGAGTAGTGGTTCTGGTGAAAATGGACAAATTAGAAATTTTATATGAATTTAAACACGCGCACTGAGAGGGGGTATGTTTACGCACTGGAGGGGGCACTTTAGCGCCCCCCGTGAATCTCCGAAAGTATGATAGCTAGAACTTTCAAACTTAGCAGGGTAGGTTAGATGCTGTAATGATCTACATTCTCTTGAGATTTTGGGTGACCTTAGGTCAATATTTAAGGTCAAACGAGGTCATCGAAGGTCCAATCCGGGCCAATGTCACTTTTTGAGGATTTGACCTCTGTACGTCACAGGTACAACTGGCCAAGTGTTTAAGTTTGTTGGGGATGAAGATGAACTGGATACCAAATGACGTTTGAATGTCCCGATTCTGACTTGTTTGTTACCGAAAGATATCGCTTCGCCGACCTCCGATTCTGGCGCCATTTTGGAATTCAATCCTATAACTCAAAAATTTGGCCTACCGTTTCGAATTCTTTTACGTCACGATCGCTATTGTGTTGCCGTAAATGTCGTCAAACATTACCTGCCCTGCGCGCTTCGTTTTTTTAGATATTCACGAAAAACATGTGGGGGGGCACAGTGCCCCCCGTCCAGTGCGCGTGTTATCGTGTTTTTAATTTTCCTCATTGCTTATATTGTGGAGGTCACGTAAATCGACTTGCTCTAGTCACCGAATGATAATCCAGTGTGAACAAATTGTATTGTGTTATTTGACCCTGGTAATACACTACAGCTGTGAGCTTCAACTGTTTGGTCAATCACTTGGCGATGGACGACGGAAAAATTTTTGAGGTGGAGGTCACTGACTTGACTGGTGAACCTGACATGAAAAGACCCAGGGAATAATTTCACAACATGTTTTTAGCTTAATGCCTTAAGGGTGTTCCCAAATTTGGGTGACGCATGCGCGTCGCGTTTTTTTCGGGCTGTTCACTGAAAAACTCGTGGGGGTTCAGTGGCGATCCAGATAAAGTCCTTCAAGGACGGGGCCCATCAAAATTGCAGTGGTGCGCCTGTACCTATACAAATCTGAAAACTCGATCGGATTTGGTCACTATATTTTGAGGGTGCCCCTATTTCAAGCATTTATTTTTTGCAAAGTTAGGACTCGCTAGGTCAGCAGAGTGCCCCGTCAGCGGGCCAGAGTGCCTGCGGCGGCTTAGAGTGCCCAGGCGACAAGAGTTGCCCTCAGGCGCTAGAAGTGCCCTCAGTGCGACAAGAGTAACCCTCAGGCAACAAGAGTGCCCCTCACGGCACAAGAAGTGCCCTTTCAGCGAAAAGAAGTCGCCCCTCAGCCGGCTCAGAGTGCCCCTGAGGCGGCTAGAGTGCCCATCAGGACAAGAGTGCCATTCAGTGCGACAAGAGTGCCTCAGGCGACAAGAGTGCCCCTCAGCGCGGCTAGAGTGCCCCCTCAAGGCCGAAAGAGTACCCCTCAAGGCAACAAGAGTGCCTCCTCAGGCAACAAGAGTCCCCCTAGGCGAAAAGAGTGCCCCCTCCAGCGGCCAGAGTGCCCCTTAGGCGGCAGAGTGCCCTTACAAGTTCGAGGCCCAAGGGGGGCATGGCCCCCTGCCCCCCCCTCTGGATCCGCACTGGTGGGGGGGGCGGAAATAAACAAGTCAACAATCAACAGTGCGGCTGTGTGCGTGCTAGGAAAAATATTTCACAGAAGACCATATTTAGCATGTTTACATACGAGCCACAGACAAAGTTGACTCTGGAATCGATAGACAAGGGATGTGGCTTTTGTATAGTCTGCTTATTTTTTATCGCTGCTAGCTCATCGTTTAATCTTGTTTAATTTTGCCCAAAATCACCGTAACTCCCATAGCAAAGGGATAAAATAAAATTGATGAAGGAAAAAATACTTCGCCCTTTGGTGACGTCACCAAAGCTGGAAGCTGCTGAACCGTCTTGACTGGGGACTGGGCAAGCAGAAGCTCTGGTAGGCATGCGGCTGGCAAACAAACAATCTGACGCAACGTAACGCATGTTTTGTGTTGTTTCCTTTCCGCCGCCTGTTGCTGAGTGGGAGAGCGATGGACTTCCAACTAGAAGCCCTTCATGGAAGGAAATCCCATATGAAATGGAAATGGAACGGAAATGGATGGAAATAAGGCAAACTTTTGTGGAAATTCATGGATTGGAATGGATGTGGAGAACAGACCATATCATTTTCGGTAGCACTATAAAACAGTTAAATATGCTGAAATGGGTGGGAATGTGGAGCCCCATCAGGTATGAATGCGGATTGGAATGGATTTGGGTCTGGCTGAATGGGCTCAAACGGGATGGGGGCTGAAATGTGTCTCATGAAGGGCTCTACTTCTGACCTATCCCGGTAGTGGCAGTACCGGGTTCGAGTCGCTTCGGCGCTCGCTATTTGCTCCTGACTGGGATAGCCTGCGGCCGGTGGCAGCGGTCGCCCCCCAAGGTCAGGTGACGTTAGTGAGTGGAGCGGACCGTTGTCCAGGTATGTCGGCCCTGGTCGGGCATGTCAAACGTTCGTCTCTTAAATTCTGCCGACCAACAGGAATTGCGCGATCGGGTGGTGAGGTCAGGAAACTGCGCAATAAGCTGTGCTTAGCGCGGATCCTGACCTTGGAAATCCATCCATACAAAACATTCGGACCACAAATTTATTGTTAAAAAAATGTCTTCCCTAATGTAGCGGAGACCGTGTTCTTTGTGTGAGAGTCCCCGTGAACTGTGTATGCAGCCTCAGACTATGGTGCTGCTGTTGATGTCACAATGACGTATTGTGTGGTCTGTGGTCACACTGAGTTTCACTGCATACGTCATGACGTTAAAAGCAGCCCCACAGCCTGGGGTTTCATTCACACAGTTCTCGGGAATCTACGCAAAGAACACGGCTCAATATTATTCTAGCTTATACATATAATTATTTGTATAATATTTACTTGGTACACTTCAATGTATCGACTACTACTGGGGAGAGCTTAACATGAAGATAGATGCACCCAAATATACTTGTTTACTGCTTGCAAGACACATACATACTTTTGCAGCTCAGCGTGTCCCGAGCAGGCTGATCAAAGGGCTTTGTGTCAGTATTGGCCAAATTTGTGTTCGTGGGTCATAATAAGTCGAAGTATCCTGACCTATAAGGCACCGTGTAAACGCCATTTGTATTAACTGCAGGGGAGGTTAAGTAAACATATAAATGTTTAACGATTCCCGGGGATGCTTCCTGGGTCGATTTTGAAAGGTGCTCCCTCGAATCGACTGACGTGAGCTTCGATAATACACCTTTGACAGTTTGATTTATGTAATGTAAACGTGCCGGCTTAATCCGAGCAATGGAAGCATTTATAAGCACATTTTAATTTCCCAATTATTAATTTTACCGTGACAGTTTGTGTCGAAATTCATTATTAAGCTTTAAGTACGGATGTCATCTTTAACTCTCGCCCTTGTGGGGTCATTTTGATCCCCTGAGTGTTTGTATACAAAAGTGAAAAAACGGCGGTGCGTAGCGACACCAAAGGTATTATAATTTATATAATCAATTATCACATTTTATTAAAGTATTTTGACATCGAGTCATCTCAGGTCATGTCACCAGCTACCATGGGTCATGTCAAGTGACCTTTATACCACCACAAATGTTTTTGGTCTTGCCAAAGCTACAGTGTTTATACGATACATTTTAAACTTGCAGGATTTCATAAGGTTATACTTATCTTCAGTTCATGTGTCTCGGATTTGTACATCAGTGACCTAAGATCACGTCAATTTCGTTACACTTCGTGCTGTTCGTGTTTACACTTCGTGCTGTTGTTAAGCTACTGCTTAACGTATTTCACAGTTGTACTTTGAAATGCTTTGATTTATGTTTTCAGATTAAATTATTTTACACTGTCAAAGTAATTTAAATTACATGCTATAATAATCTGAACTGAATCACACATTATCTTTTGACAGAGTTGGGGAACCACGTTGAGGTTCTGTTCGCCTTCTTGCGAAATATGACATCGAAATGTGAGACAGAAATGTGAGAAAATTAAATGCATCATTAAAGACTTGACAAGTGCTTATGATTACTAATACAACAACTTCAAAAAGTCTTCTAAATTTGTATTAAGCTCATTCGAGCTGGTTTACAGAGTTTCAGAGTTTAATGACCATGTTGCACGTTTTTTTCCATTGTTTTGTGCAATATAAACGCGTTATATAGTGCCACATATATAGCGTTATAGTGCCATATATAGCGTTATAGCGTTATATAGTGCCACACTGTCCTGAGTCAGGGGCGTGTTAATTAAGGACGTAGACGCGTCAAGCCGACAGTTGAAGTCTGGTCGTGTCAGTTGACAGCTGGCGCTTGGTTGTGGCAGTTGACAGCTGGTTGTGGCAATCGGTAGCTGACAGCTGACTGTGACAGTTGGCAGCTGGTTGTTGCAGTCAGCAGTAGACAGCTGACTGTGACAGTTAACAGTTGACAGCTGGTTGTGGCAGTCGGCAGTTGACAGCTGATCGTGTCAGTTGGCAACTGGCGCTTGGTTGGGACAGTTGGCAGTTTACAGCTGGTTGTGACAGCTGGCAGTTGACAGCTGGTCGTGTCAGTTGGCAGCTGACAGCTGGTTGTGACAGTTGGCAGCTGGTTCTGCGACAGTTGGCAGTTACAGCTGGGTGCGTTGACATATGACAGTTGACAGCTGGTTTTGGCAGTCGGCAGTTGACAGCTGGTTGTGGCAGCTGGCATTTGACAGCTGATCGTGTCAGTTGGCAGCTGGTGCTTGGTTGTGACAGTCGGCAGTTGACAGCTGGTTGTGACAGATGGCAGAGCTGCCTGGCTGTGACAGTCAGCAGTTGGCAGCTAGCTGTGGTAGTTTCTCTCTGGTTGTGTCAGTCAGCAGTTGACAGCTAGCTGTGACAGATGACAGTGGTTAGTGCCTGCGGACCGCTGATTTGCTGCTCTCAAGGTCGGGATACTCTGGGTGAATTAAAAAATGGCTCTTTTAAGCCAGAGGTTATATCGTAAATGAGAGATAATAATTAAATAACATTGATTGGACGTCAGCAATGCAACTTTTACGCGCACAATTTCTTAAACTTGTATCATTATCTCTAAAACCAGGACGCTTTCAGTGCTGCTCTGCTATTATATCTGGTGATGGCATGTGTGTGCTGAAGATCAATGGATAGTCTGGACCCTGGAAAAGATCCCTGGAAAGTGCAATAGTTCCATGACGCGTGAATAAATTAAAACATAAGTGACTAATCCCCCTGCAGCGGCCTGACTGCAGGTTCGCAGACATCCCTCATCCAATTATCGAGCAAGTGGGCAGCGCGCGTCGTGCGGGGTTGACAGGTCCTCATAACAGCCGGTCAACGGGGCTGTGTGGCGCACGCGGTAACCCTGAGGCACTGTACGCCGTGGGCTGCCACTCAGCGAAGTGGCGCCTGTACCCGGCGACCGGGCGTCATCAGCGTCCTGTGTGGCCCCGCACCCCGTGCCACCGGACGTAGACACGATGGCCCAACAGACGGAGCCGTGACCCCGGCAATATCGCCAGTCGTGCCTCAAGATGGAGCATAGGGTGAAGCTTCCGCCAGTAGGCAGAGGAAATGCTGGAGTGTGGTGGTTAAAGAGGTGATGTGCTTAAGGAAGGGGGTTAAAGGTGATGTGCTTAAAGAGGTCTCTTCTATTTGTTATGACGTGAGAAAGGAAGAACGGAGAGTGGACGTCATTGGATATTAAGGCTGTGTTCTGACCCGTCAATTCCCGCGGGGATTCCGGGGAATCGGTAGAAAATTGCTTTCTACCGATTCTGGCTGCAAGTAGTTTACAGGAATACCAATGTATGAGTACATTGCCGAACTGCAGTAGAGTAAAATGCCCGCCAGGGATTCCCGCCGGGAATGTGACGGTCAGAACACAGCCTAGACCTGAAGGCTCTACTTTCTACGTCCAATTGTTTGTATACCCGGCACACGAAAGCTAAACAGAATTGCATGACATCTGTTCACGACGTTGCGAGTCTGACAAGACATTGTTGGCAGTGAGGGGGCGACGATACACTGCTTCCAAGAGCGACGAAATCCAGACTCGCATTGACACTGCTCTGCCTCTAATCTCTGATTAGTTCCTAATTTTCGACGAGCACGGAGTCCACGAGCCATGGGCGCAAATTGACCTTAGTTGTCGGCGCTCCCGAAAACCCCAATAAACAAACAAAAGGAGTCCACGAGCCCGGTCGGCATTATCGAACTTCCCGCGAACCGCTCCTTGCCCAAAATAAATATATACGCAAACTAAAACGCGCGCGCACCACCGCTATTAACCTCAGGCAACCTTTTAGGAGCGCCATGAATAGCGGCCGCGGCTCTGACCTGGACTCGGACCTTGACTCGAACCTTGACGCGGGTCGTGAGGAAGTGTGGTGCATTGTGTGGTATGCAGCTGTGGCGGACGGACGAGTGCAGTGCAGCAGCTGTGGAGTGTGGAGTGGCCCTGGGGAAGGGTCAGCGGGATTAACAGGGCTGCAGGTGTCTGTGGCCATCTGTCGCTCACGGCCGGGAACGGTCAGAGTCATTAGCCGGGCCTGCACAGCTGGCTTTTAAAGGGAATATAGGTCACCTTGAAAGCTGTCTCGAAATTTAACCATACGGGGTATTTTAAGCTGTAAACGAATATGATATTTGTTTGGACGATAGATGGATATCCGTCGTAAAATGGTTATGTTTCTCTTTTCTTCTTCATGGCCATAAATAAATTAATGACAATAAATGACGTCATGCATATGGTAGCTTGGATATGTAAGCTATTGCACACAATAATGACAGCCTTCAGACATATATTCGCAGGCTGCTTGTAACATTTAACAGTTGTGAGGTGTCGGACGCATTTCGTGTGCCCGATACTTATTCTACATACAAGGATCCCAATAGCCCTGTGTCGGAATTACTTAGCGTAGCTAGGTAATTTCTATGTAATTTTGAATAAGAAAATACCGAAATAGTTTTAAAAATGTTTTTGACAAGCTCTCGAACGGTGTTTTTGGTTTATGTCTAGGTCCTACAAGAGCCGAACTCCAGGGGGCGTCAAAGCGCCCCCCTCCCCCTCTCCCCCGTAAAGCATGATCCGTGGAAGGGATGGCGCCGAGCACCGCACGGCAGTGAGAGAGTAACAGGTACTGCGATGGCTATCTATATGTAGAGGTAACAACCGCGAACCACATCGGAGAATGCATGTGCTTGATTACGAGCGAGTCCTCATCAAGATACCGATATTGTATCACACATATAAGTGGCCAACCCGGCCCGACCCAGTTTGACCGTTACGCGTTTCAGAAGCTTATATCTTTGGAAAACAACATCTTATTGACAAGTGGACTTCGCCATCGGATAGACCCATTCAATCAATGATTATGCTATTAACTTGAGTTTTGTCCCCGAGGGGTGGTAGTTGCACCCGTAGGTGGTAAAACTAACAGTCAGTCACCCAGCACAGTCCCGGCCGCTCGGCTAAGTCCCGGCCAGCAGCGTAGTTCCCTCACGCGCCGCTACATGTCGCGTAGCGTCCGTCGCCAACATGGCTGTCCATAACGTGATTCCCCTTGCCCAATCAGCGGTCAGAAGACGCGCAGTTCTGGTGGGGTGCGGACAGACTCGCTCGTCCTTCGCCGACTTCGTCGTCTTACTGGTATATTGCAATGTTTTGTCATTATATATCATCAGCTGGCATATAACTCACAGCGTTCACGTGACGTGCCCCTGAGTACGCCTGGTCACAACACAGCACGACTCCGGACATTGCCTGCTCAGCATGAGCTGGCTCAGCTGACCGTCCGTGACCAGACCACGCAATAAACTGGCTCAATAGTACCCGGCTGGGTGCAGGTCGCGCGCGGCGCCATTTGCGTGCTGTCGTTTGGGTACGCTGATGATGGGCTTAGTGTTGACGGCCACTCAGCTTCACATTCTGTCGTCAGTTATTGGCGACTGCCCGGCATGTGAAGCTCCGTGCCCAATGCCCGGACTAAAATAGCTTCGCCGTAAAGCGGCATGTTGCATGATTGATTATATATATATATATATATAAATATATATATATATATATATATATACACGAGTATATATAAACGTATATATAAACGTGTTTATCGCACATTTCTGGGCGGTAGCGTTTGTATTGTACGACAAAAACGAACAGGATAATACGGCACGACGCATGACAGTTGATAACACCTGCCTTCTACGTTCGATATAGGTACTTCCCTGACTTTCTCGGACCTAAAATAATCGCTTTCCAACACAGACGTGGTGTGACGCAATCCGCTGATTCCCCAGTGATTTGACGCAAGGTTTGAGGCAACCCCTTCCCATCCCTGGCGCAGCACACACAAGTGCATACCCTGGCACACACTGACTCGGGGACATTGTCCTCACTGAGTCATGATTGCTATACCAATCATCGTGGCACAAGGCGTGACGCATGACGTCATCATGGCACAAGGCGTGACACATCACGTCGGAGGATAATCGCCCGCTGTTCGCCATGTCCGACCTATTGGCACCATATTGGCACCGTTGCAGCCCGGCTCGGTGTTCAGCACACTCATTTGATTATGCCCGCCCACCATCAGTAGCCAGCGCACGGATCGCTCCAATACCTGAACACTGCAGCACACCACCGCAACAAATGTCAATGGAGGATCAAAGAAAGGCGATCTCCGGAAACTGTGAAGGTCAAGGTTACCGGTTATGAAAGGTTCCAGTGAGATTTGGAGTAGTAACGATGCTGATGATTCGAAAGGGGTTTTGTTTTGTCTCTGTTACAACTTTACTAGAATTAACAATTTACATTTTGGCTACAATTTTGTGATGTGCCTCCCGTTTCCACTTTGCAGCAGAAAATAAACCCTGTGTGTTTTCAGTAGCTCTGCTAAGCACAGGCACTTTACCGTTGATGCTGCTATGGGGTCCAACATTGACTTGAGTTATGTTCCGTTTATTACTTGTTTAACATTAATGTTAGTATTTGTCCTTAAAAGGACATTTCCACTTTCTCAAAGTCGTCACATATTCGCGGATTGTAGCGCAACAATATGACGTAAATGCTGCTTCAACAACTACGATTTTAAGCGTCGCTTTTATATGTATTTTTTACTTGAGGCACTAGGATCCAACTGTCACGATATCATAATAACTGTAGTAGTTACTACATTATTCTATGCTTGAGGTTATGACGGAATATTGAGCAAAGATAATAGCCTCTGTAGAGCTGCGAGCTGCTGATTGACACAGGAGTTGCAGTCTTGTGACGTTTGCACGGTGATGTACGGGACCGACGGCCCCGTGGTACGACCGACGCCCCGTGGTTACGACCGACGCCCCGTGGTTACGACCGACGCCCCCGTGGCAGCAGCGACGAGGAACGACGCTGACCGTGACGCGTTCAATAGACAACTCTTTTCTCTTCGACGTCTGTCTTCAATGAACATTTTGGTCCTCCGGAAAAGGGCAAACACTCACGAACAAAATGTTCAAATGCATCGTGTTTAAGTTCGCTCATAACTTCAAACTTGTTTGAAATTAAAGTGTGCAATGCGTCACAAAATGTCCCAAAAAGGCACTGCAAGTAGTAATGTAACATTTTCAATTTTCTGAACCTGTTCATGTTCACAAAGCTATGCAATTTAATAGAGCCTTATACTCCCAAGTGCATCTGCCGAATAAAGTGCGTTTTTTCTTACCTCAATGTGAAATGTTCAGAATGTTTCGCTTATGATCGAGTACCTGTGACTTCACCGTGATAAAATATATTCCTACAACATGCAATGCTTAAAGTTTTCAGGCCTCTGAGTGTAAAAATGTGTCTTAGCTTGGAGGAGTGATATCCAAATTACCGCTTCAGACTGATTGTGAGATATAACGAAGATACGATCAATAAAACGTTTTTGCTGTCTGTCTTCTCGTATACCATCATTTCACACAATATCACTCCAGCTGCAATCCTCATGAATCCAGACCATATTACTCTGATAACCACCTTGTAAGGTGCATTACATCATATCTGATCACGGGCGATGACACCACTGATAAATTCCAACATTCTCCCAGTACATAAAACTTGTCAGTGCGCGACTCATCAGCTCACGACCCTTATGGCTGGCTTCCCATGCCTAAATGCAGCGGCGGCCGACCGTTAAGTACACCTTTGTTCCATTAGCGTGAAATACTCGTCGGCGGCGACGTGTGTACTCTCGTCCGCATGCTCGGCTGCTGAGCCGACCGGCCCGGCCCGGCCCGTCCCAGATGAGCTCCGGAGATAACAGCGGCAGTTCTGGCTGCAGCCCGGCTAAATTATGGCTCAGGCCGCGCTACATTCGCGGCAACACAATGCAGCGGAACGGTTAAAAATGAACCGACTGCTCTGCACAAAGTGGTACAGGGTTGCTTGCGACAAGGTCGGAAGCAGGGTAGCAATTCGTCATGTCAATCCGTTCATCCTTAAGCCAAGAATAGATATTAAAATGCGGTACACGAAACACTGTTGTGACAGACGCAGTCATCTGCATAGGCTTACGAGGCTGTAGCTGCGAAAAAGAATATTAAGCCAAGGCCAGTTCCAGGCATACATTTAGCCTAGAGGTGAAACTCGTCGGAACTCTCAAGCCCATGACTGTCAGTCACTTGATAATGGCGTAATGCCGAATGCTTGTTGGTATATATTTATGTTTTTTTAAAGAAATATATATCTGACATGGTTATGATCATTTTCATTTCAATAAGACTGTCAGAAAGGTTCATTACAAAGTTTCAGCAAGTCATCTATCAAATGAAAATAAATCACCCCAAAGCCTGCTATCACCCAGTTAATGTCAGCATGAGACTCATGCTGTGATTGTTAATTATTGAAGCTCCCATGAGAAGTTTGGTGTATTCTGTTTTACTTGGAGAGACATTTTACACGTTTAAACCCAACAATCTCAAGTAAAATGTATACATTTTACTTTTTTCTGGTGATATCCTAACTTTGTAATACAACTCATAAGCAGGCGCGCAACCAACATTTTGTAAGGGGGCACAGCCTCAAGGGGACCTCGCGGGGGTCTCATGCCATGCATTGTGGACCCAATAAGGAACCCTGTACATATTATGCAACACGGGGGGCTCCAGTGCCCAATGGGGACCTCTCAACGCTCGGGAAGGGGTCCATTCAACGCTCGGGAAGGGCCCTTTCGAAGCATCTCCCTCTGGGCGAAATCCTGGCTACGTGCCTGGATGGGCTCGTGTCGTTGCTTGTGTGCGCCTCTATGTATAGTTGTGTGCGACTCTATGTGCCGTCTGTTTACAGTGTTGAATATGTATGTTCCTTTTTTAGTTTCTAAAACTCATCTAATTTCACTTCTGTGTACACGAAGGACTGATAAAGGGACATGTGGAACCTACCTAGGTGCCTATATCAGTCCTTCATGTGCACAGAAGTGAAATTAGATGAGTTTCAAAAACTAAAAAGGGAAGATACATACTATGTATATCGGCTGTACATCCGAAAGGCCATAATATGTAGGCCCTTCGGTTGGTAGGTATATAAAATATAAACCATTGACATTCATTTGTAAAAAATATAATTCGGATTAGTATTTCCAAAATACAACGAAACAGGGACCACACGGGGCCGCCTCAGAGGGACCCCGCATTTTGTAAGGGAGACACGGTCCTGCGTGCCCCCCCCCCTGGTTGCGCCTCTGCTTATAATCAGCCATATTTCTATACCGAAAACCCACACATATACATTTTATATTGGCTTCAGAAACGCACAACTTGTGAACCTACGATGCGAACAGGAGCAGCTCTACCTAGGCGTGAGAAATCGTTGCACCTCTTGAACTCTGCAGCGGCCATGCTGCTGCAGCACGAGATATGCAGGCTATTAACATAAACAGATTCGCATATTTTTAGCACCACACTGCAACAGCCGAGCTAAGCTCAGGTACAGCTTATGGCAATGACGGGTATGCCAACCTGGATAGGTATGTTAGCTCCTTTCTTTCTGCCTTGTACTCTCCTGAAATAAGTGCTCGCTCGAACTCTCGAGTAACTGCTGACAGCGTTGGCAAAGTTAAGCCAGGGCCTGGTTTAAACAGGTTTATATTGGCCCAGTGAATCCTTATTTGATGCTGAATCAGAGCCGGATTTTATTGATTTAAGCCGGTTTAAACCGGTTTAAATTAATAAATGAAACTGGCTGTCATACATTAAATTTAAGCCGGCTTTTTCCCACCCTGACTGCTGATCAGCAGTTAAAACTAGAGGTGGCAAAACGTGGAACCATGGAACCGGTGTCTAGACCCGGTCTGGAATCAGTTGGTCATAGGCCGGTTCCTGACAAATCATAACTGGTTCCGACTGGGTCCAACCTTCGCTTAATGTCACTTTCACGCAAATAGGCAAAATGCATCCTGGATTTGCAATTTTAACAATTGTACAGCTAACCCTTAAACAATTTGAGTTACACTCACTCTAATCAATTCTTACAGCAGTCAAAATAATGACTGAACAAAGGCAATGTTGAATGTTTAAGTCATTGACAAATGAACCCTTGCCTGCAATGGCGCAGGCCCTAATACTAGGCCTGTTTACACCGCACTAAAATATATTCCGCGGAAAAATTTCCACAATCGCGGAAAGGCCATAAATTGATCTCGTCGCATAGGCGCAGCAACGACACGCGAGCAGACCAACGCGGGTAAGAAAAAGTAGATCGTGAAAAACTGTAACCCAAAATCTAGGGAAATTACGGGCCGAAAATGTACAAAGAATAGTCCGTGGCAAAAATTTTTCCGCGGAATATATTTTAGTGCGGTGTAAACACCTACTGATATGTGAATATTGGAGGGGCCAGGGCCCACCCCACCAAAAAAAAAAGGTTTTATATAAACAAATTAACACCGGTGTACGTACCTCATAGGTCGTTCGCTTCAATCAGCAAGACAATGAACATTATCAGACACAAACGTTTTTAAAACATTTATTTGCTATATGGGTCCCTGCCGGTTCAAATTTCAATTGCACTCGGTCCCACCCGGTTCTAAACTTCAACTTATGAGACCGGTCCGGGTATGGTTCCTAAAAATTTCAACTTTTGCCACCTCTAGTTCAAACTATCAGTGTGGGGTTCTTCTGACTTTTTTCAAGGTACTCGCGAATTGTTCTGAGCAGGAGATTGGTACCATGGAGTTACTAAATTGATGCCTCCTTCTGATTCCTACATGACAAGAATAACGCAAGTGTCTTTTTACTTAAACCAAATTAAATCAAAACAGAACTGTTGTTTAATTGTATTTAAAACCTCTGTCTTAACCCGCGCACCGACGGGGAGGGGCAGAAATCCGCCCACCTGAGGTTTTTCATAGATAGCAAAAAAGCACCACGTAGCGCCGCGAAATTTTGCATATCTGTTCATTGAGCAATTGTTTACATTGTCTGTACATTTTGACTTCTTAGCGTACAAGGTCAGATCACATTAAATGACTAGACCTCAAGTCACGTTTTTGAAAGTTTGACCATTCCAAAGCCACAGTTAATAACGAAATTGTTTGAAATTGACAGTGTGTTATAAGGACACATGTATCTATAATGAATTAATATTTATATATATAATGGGAGAGAGTTATATATATATATATATATTTTCGTTGACCTGAGGTCATGTCAATCTCTTGACCTCTCTATTTTAAGTCAATGGGAGAGAGTTGAAATGCACACTAATCGAGCGAACCTGGTCAACTCTGGTCAGTTTTCATCAATATCACCAGTAAGACGCCTTAAAGGGAATATAGCACCTTGGGAAAAGTATGTAGAATGATGGAGAAGAATGCCCTGATTACGGTCCCTGGCAATTTCATTTTGGCGAAAAAAGTCAGAAATTGTTGTAATTTTGAAAAATAGTCATATGTTTACATGTTGACGTCACAACAATATTGGCGTCCACCAAAGCGAGTTTTGACGTCACAAGGAGGCATCGAACGGCAAAAAATCGTTCATTGGAATCAGATTGCGTAAAAACGTAAACTGCGTTCCGCTGTGTTCTGACTCGCAATAATATTGGACGCGATTACAAATGTGTTATGTTTGCACTAGGGTCTAATTCTAAGCATCTTTTTAGTAATGTTTTATAGGAAATCAACTTACAATTTGACAATGAAGTTACTTAAAACTATATCACACCAGAGTGAATTTGTCCAATGTGTGATTAGCCCATCGAATGAAATTCATTAGTAAGCACTGCATATTGCTTCTATTGCGCGGAATAATATTAAGCTAACGGTAAGGAAACCAAATGCAACAGTTGTGCCTTTGAAGCCTTTTGGTCTGTATTATTTCAAATGGAAATCCATGAAAATTCACAAAAAAGTTTATGGCCAAATCATGTTTTTGGGAAAACCGAAACTTCTCGTAAATCAACACGAAACTGTCTTATATTTGTTGATGTATTGCATGAAACATTTAAACCAGCTCACCCATCAACACATTTGTCAACTCCACAATAGTATCTTATGGGTAATTTTTTAATTGGAAAATCGTTCACAATTGACATAAAATATTTATTTATAACATATCCACCATAGTTGAATTTGCCCATTGGCAATGGTGAAATACATTAGTTAGTACTGAATATGCTTCTATTGGCGGATAATATTGCAGCTACCGGGTTGAGCTACCCATCAACAGTTAGGCCCTTTCAAAAGACACATTGTCTGCATTATTTTCAAATTGAAATCCAATGAAAAACTGACAAAGAAAATTGACATTCATTTTACAATTGTTCAAGTCAATACCTTTCGGTACGGCCGGACGAAGTAACTGAAAATACTGGGCGGACGGTTTCAATAAAGCAATGCGGTGGAAATCACAGTGGAGTAACTTACTGAGGACCGTATGCGATACGTCAGGGATTTGTGACGGTTGAAAAATATGACCAATATGACCAACGGTTTTTGCGTTCAAACTCAGCAACTAGGTCGTTTTGGAAGGAAAAATTTCAGATTTAGAGGTTTCTTCAGTAACCCGACAATCTGGCTATCTCAGTTAAAAACTATGTTAAAGGATGTGCTATATTCCCTTTAAACGGCGAAGGACGAGCCCGAATAAATCCGCGTCAATTTATCACCCGTCCAACGGAGGTTCGTTTTGTGCAAAGCATGCTTTTAAATTATTTTCGCTATGTGTTGTCTTGCTGTTGCAAATAAATCCGAACTAAATCAATACTTTGAACTAAATAGTTTTTTTTTTGCAATTATAAGCTTCATTTTTGTAGGCAAAAATACATTTTGGCTGGATTTGATTGCGCTATACAGCTGCATCATTTTTATCGTTAAGCAACCTTTGGTTTTGATGCTTAGGCGGTGTAATGAAGGAAGTATTATAAAATCGGCAATGTCAATATTACAGGTGGATTTAAACAGCGAAATACTGCATTAAACCCTAAATTTGTGCATGCATTTTAGAGCCGGTACATTGGTCTACACAGTGGTGTTCGTTTCATCGGTTCACGTCCCATAGGTGCTGAGCACTGATTTAAATTGTGAAGACGTCATAAACCATGCATTTGGCGCTTGTATAGCCAGTAAATTTGCACGTAAACCACACGCCCGCTGATCAAAACATAAGTGCATACGCCTTGGCGGATCGTTTCTCTACACTCTGTGTTTAACCTGTGTCTTTGCACTTTTTGGTTGCCGAGATATAGGTTCCGTATTGCAACGATGTTTTATAGGTTAATTTCGTGGACGGGAAAAGGGGTTGGCACGTGCGCAAGTGCAAATGTGACCCAGAGTTTGACCTGTCAACATTGCCAGGTGGGTGGTGGTCTCAAACCACACATCCAAATTCGAGCACAATCGGCCCGCCGTTACGGAGTTTTTTGCGACAAAACACCTTTCACCCCTCAGCAGCAACGCGCCACGCGCAGTGGTAGTCCCAACATGAAGTCAGATGGGTAAAAAACAGGGTAGGTTGGATGGGGCTACTCAGCAAAAGAAGCCCGCTTGTTTCAATCGGACGTGCGGTTCCAAAGATATGCAAGCTTCTCAAAAGCGTCGCCAACGGATCGGGTCCGGGTCGGGTCGGGTCGCTCATAATCAGATTTTTCCCACATACCACGTAAAGACGAGCGAGCGCCTTAACTATTTTCAGCTAAGCAGAAGAATGCGTATTAAATTTTCTTCCGTGGCGGTCAAACCAAATGTGCCCCTTGGACATCTTTGTTTTTTGTACAATAAGTCAACTTCTACGTGGGGCGGAATGATAGGGTTTTCACCATTCTGTTTCTCTTATGGATTGTCATCAAGAGATTTAAAATTTAACTTGACCTTGACACGACCTCAGGTCAGGTGAGGTCAATTTTCGAATTTAACCTAGTTAGGTCATCCGATTTATCATTAAATGCGCCGTGACGAGAAAAACACGATAATGACAAAAGCGCTTTACTAGCTTATATAAAATAATAGTACAAATATTAGCAAAAAAATCCGCAAAATTGAGCATTTTTGTATTTGCTGACCCCTGAAGCCTTAACTATTGACCCTTTATAAATATTGAGGACATATTGCAGAAAGAGCGCGTCAAGAGCTTTGCAGTGCCTTTTACCGTATGTTCCTAGCTATCTTAGTTACCGAGCTAGCCCTGATTATGTAAAGCAATGCTCAATTTACTCGAAATATAGGAATATTTGACCTGTTTTGACCTCTGGTGACCTCATTATTGACTTGATAAAAAACTAACATTGCAGTTTCTCTAGTAATCGTCACGGCCTGCCTAACGCTATTTTCTGCTTCTCGCTACGTTGCGTAGTTTTCGAGATCTCTGGAGGCGGTTATCCCCCCCCCCGTCGGTTCTAAGTTGGCACAGACCCCCGTCGGTGCGTGGGTTAATTAAGCTTTCTCCCAAATCAGCTTCAGATCTCAAGAAGGTAAAACCTCGATTTGTTTATTTGGGTGAAGACAAAACTCAGTTCTTCAAATTGTGTGAACTGTGAAGTGCGTTGGCGTTGAACATGATTATGATTAGAGAGAAAACAAGGAATACTCCTAGCGAAGTAAGATACAAACTTTTGTTGAAAGCAACAGTTCACGCTCTGGTTGGTGTTTTTGCTGAAAACCTCTTTAACTTGGTACGGATTTTTTTCTAATAATTTTGTAATGATATTTAGTTAGGATATCTTTGGTGTAAATGTTCTTTACAAGCACTCATTTTAGTTGATTCTCGAGGAAAAGTCATGATTTTTTTAGTTATTATAAATAACACCAACATTCAATTTTTTTTTTATCTGTTGTCAGCTTGCCTCTCTATTCTATTATGAACTTGCCTCTCACTATCATTTTAATATTTTGTATTTTTGCAGTACTTTCCGTCAGGTTACGTTTAGAAAGCATCCGTACCGGGACTCATGACAAATGACTCATTACATCGCAGGGTTCTTGTTAGTGCTGCTACCGCTCGTCACTGTATGAGGTCAACTATTTTGCAGTTGAGCACGTCTATCTGAACAAACAGTCAAGTGCATGCAGCACGGATAGTTTGTTTGACATGGCATGTGCTTGGCTGTTATCAGTGACTGCTTCATTTGTGTGTACAATGAATACCGAACACGAGCGCTGCATATGATCGGGATCATAGGCTCAGACAGAGTGTTTATACCACCTAACAGGAACATATTCCAGAACTGCTATTGTTTATTTACAGTGTAATTCAAATTCATTTTTCATTATATATATATATATATATATATATATATATAATATATTATATATAATTATATATAATTATATGAATATATATATATATATATATATATTATATAATATATAAATATATATATTATATACTATATATATATTAGTAACTTCGGAAGCAGATATTAGCTATGCAATTGTTTCCATCTGAAAACAACAGATGCCTTTGCGTTGACTATTTTTCGAGACGTGATTTCGTTTGTGTTTTCGTATTTTTGTTTTGTCTCGAGTACCAGTATATCACGTAGTATTTATTTTAAAATACGCTTTGTTGAGTTATTGTACGTTCTGATGAACTTTCGATGTAAATGCGATCAACGAAACTTGTAATCTATGCAAAATGTTAATTAGCGCATACTTGTCCTATACTCTGATGATGTGAGTCGACTCATGAAACGTTAGAATCATGTAATAATGTCCCCAATCTGTGTTCTAATAATATGGTGTACAGTAATGAACTTCGGCATTATACTACATGACCTTCTTCTGATGGAAGGCGAGTTTTGAGGAACGTCAAAAACACGTCTCGAAAAATAGTCAACGCAAAGGCATCTTTTGTTTGCAATGAAACATGCATATATATAATATATATATATATATATATATATATATATATATATATATATATAAATGTTTGTTTAGTGTGTATATAGGCATCAGCAAACGTTATTATGACGAGCTGTAGCCTGTATCGCATAGCGGGACATTGTCCCCCCCCCAAAAAAAAAAGTTCTTCGAAGCTCATCCAAAAACACTATTCGATTCGGTAGAAAGCCTGCCACGCCACCCCCTCCCCCTCCCCCAGTCAATGCCGGGTTAAGATTTAAATGTTCCCCGATTTGATCCCGGGCTTCAAAAGTTTTGCAGGCCGGCCCACCAATATGTCTTGCTACGGCATTGGTACGATTGGCTGCGATCGCGGCACTTGGTGAAATTAGGCCCAGGCATCGCACGCAAGATTTATTTCTTCCCTTCGGTCGCCGTCGGGTAGGTCACGATCCACAGGTATGTGGACCAGTGGCAGAGGCACTCATTCAAACAGAGTGTTTAGGCATTCAGGCCCATCCCATTCATTCATATCGCGTGTGCCAGCCCGCAAACAACTACGCAGTCTGCTTGCATGTTCATTGTTCAAGGTGTATATTTTTTTAACGTTGCACATTGGCGATGCCCGGTATACGGGCGGGTGAGTTTGGTGTATGCATGGAGACGAGAGGATTCCGGCAGGCTCCAATGGCAAAAGGTCAGACTGATTTAACGTATTTTAGCAGTGTATATGGTCCGGCGAACGCAACGCGATGACGGCACCCTGAGCTGTACAATTTTTAGAATGTAGCCTATTCTGGTGAATGCAGAAGCATTGTTTCGTTTCTTACAAGTGGGATACTAGATGAAGTCACTGGCGGATAGAGACTCTCTCCTTGGGGTTGCATCTTCTTTGGCAAAAAGGTATCATATTTTTCCTCCCCGGATCTTGGCCGGTGACCTTATTTTTGCATTTGATTTTTTTTTTAACAAAAATCACTTATTCATTTTTTTCGAAAAAAACTTAATTGAATTTTTTTAAAAGAAAAAACAACTCAAAACGCGATATTCCGTAGCATATAGCCTTTGACGTTATAATAGCGTTTATCTCATACCAACTCGCAGGGGCGTCTTCGAAGTTCGATAACTCTTGAGTGGGGGGTCGGCTGTAATGACGAAAAATGTACCCAATTTTTATGAGTGTATTTAAGCCTTTGCAACATTTTTAATGCGGATTTCCATGTTATAGTTTGCATTAAGTTATTAAGTATCGCACACGATTTTGTTGGGGTTTGCCTGATAAAACCCATAAATATAGGCGGTGGGCCTTGTAGAGGACAAGAGGCCAAAAAGTGTTTTTCATTCAATTCAGTTTTACGATGAACTGAAGGCGATGACGATGGCTTCGTTATGACAATGACCCCGATGTGAATACCGCGAAGGCGGCGTGAATAATGCTAATTTTAAGGTATTGAAAAACGTCATTTTAATATTGGATGTTGGAATAAGACCGTGATTGGAACCAAGCTTCAGGTAACTTTTTTCCTGGTTGCACAGCTCGGTATGATGACACATATTGAAATGAAGATAGTTTTCATACACAATACACATTAGCTTCGGGTTGTAAATCACGATGACCGGTAGCAGTCATCACACAATAGTACATATTGTAATAATAACTTTACCTACCTATACCTACATCTGCACCAAATTGTAACAAACAACTGGTAATAGTGCAAGCGGTTTGAAAGCAGCAAGACTGAGGCAGAACATTTTTTCCACACATAAACGGTCCCTTTGGAGCCAAAAATATTATCCGGGTGAGGAGGAGCCTGGTGGGAGATGATTTGGGAAGATGGTCGTGATCTGGTCCCCACTACTAGCTCTTTGGTCCTGAAAGTTAGGCACCGCTGGAGCAGCTTCCTGGTGCCGATGGTTGCGCGTCCGCGACCTTGCATTTGCGTCGCCTTTTTCAGAACTCGGCAGGCTAGCTAGCTTAACATGTAGCTTGCTTGAAAGCAATATTTTATTTACGAAGGGAGTGGGCCCTGTGATCAGGAATTACCGTCAAGAAGAGCCTTTGTCAGACACTTCTTGGAATTAATTTATACATTTTCCTAATTCGTATAAGCAATTGCAAAAGTTGTATTAAGTCGTGAAACGGCGCAAAATTTCCATTTTTACTGTGAATAACACGATTTTGGCTGCTGCCTAGGCTATTTTTACGATAAATTGTTATTTTTTGCGTTTTTTTATTTTCCCAGTTTTCTCCTAAGAATTAAGATCATTATTTTTACGTTCAGCAGGAATCGCGCGTGAGGGGGCCATGCTTGTATTGAATGCTCCTCCCCCAGATTCCTGCGGGGGTGCATTTGCCCCTGATGCCCTCCCCTGGATCCGCCAGTGGATAAAGTGCAAAACCCAACCCTCCCATATTATTCTTATTGCGTTTATAATGTAGATAGTGTAAGGACACCTTTCTGACAAATCCTCGCCAATGGGGATGCATAACATGAAGCACGTGAACTATCTTCTGACTGGTGTGTTATGATTACGCATCAAACTCTCACGAATCTAGCATAACTTTCACTTTTTGTCAGCGCCTGTCGAAGATAGTTTCTTATTGCCGGAAACTTGCTAATCTGGCCTCTTCAGTGGCAAGTTGTTCGCACTAAGGTGAGGAGCTACTGCTTTTGCATCATATGCTGTTACGCCTCAACTTGTTGGCTGCGTTTAACGAGCGTCAAAAGGGCAAGTCCTATTATTTCTCAACCTTTCATTATTGAGACGTTGAGAAATAGGACTTGCCCTTTTCCCGTTCCGTCCGAAACTATCAAAAACAACCACCATGCCAAAGGAATAACAATACACCTGACCCAAAACTATGTTTCGACTCGAGCGTGGTGAAAAGTGGCGCCGCCATATCCGGTCCCCCCCCCCCCCCCCCAGAGAGAGGTATCGACGGACAATTACTGTTGGAAATATCACTGTCAGTTCTGGTATTAAAGATTGACAAAACATTACCATCAATTTAAAGGATACGTATCAAGATCCGACAAGTTGATGTTCATACAGCCATGATATTGATCAATGTGTCAGCAAGTCACTTCTCAGCCCCAGACAGTTGGTAAGACGGAATATATTTGGCACGAACCTTATTCAACTAGTCGGCACTTTCCACCATCCCTGTCTCGACCTTATAATTCGTTTAAATTTCAGTTCTGTTGCCCATGTTGCCTAGCATAACACGCCGGACCGAGTAATGTATGCACGTTCACCGAACAAGCTTGATATCCTTCACCGTGAAAGTAACGCGAACGCCACTTCGTCGTAAGAGGCATAAATGTCCTGACCCATGTCACGTGTCACATGCTAGTCACGTGTTAGCCGTGACGCTTGGATATGTGCTTACAGGAATTAGTTCCGTAATGGACCAGGCCATGCAAGCGCTTCAGTTCTTATCACAGCTTCGTGCAATGCCGGGGCGCGATAAGCCATCGCGCGAACCCGAACTCTATAAATAGCACGCCCCAGCTTCACGAACCCAATTAGAGTCGAGCATGCATAAGTTTCCGGACCTAGCATGTGGTTGGTTCACTGGTTCGTTGCCCTACACTGACTGGAAATGAACGAGCATTGTACTTGGATGAATAGGACCCGAAAACGTTTTACAAAATAACGCGTGATGCGAACGCCCCAGGGGCTTTCCTTTAGCTTTATCGGAAGTTTAAAGGGAATGTGTCACCTTCGTATTGGTTTCAAACTGAGATAGCCTTTAGCTTGTGCCGTTCTTGAAATATCTATATTGCTAGGGTCATTTTCTCAAAAACTAAACTATTTTTAAGCAGTTTAATTTCTAATTTGGAAAAAGGTTCCGGGGCCCTATCGTACCAACCCGTTTTTATGCGTAAGTAGGTACGCATTTACGACAAGCAGCTGACTGCATGCTTAATGCCCAAATATGTCCTGTTGTCGTACTTGAGGGTATAGACTAGCATTGGACTAGCACTTAGATACTTGCCACTAGATGCCGTTGGGCTTAGCTGATTCATTCCCATTTCTTGAATTGTGTCCGCTTTAAGTGCTCTTCAGCTTCATACGCCATCCTTTACGTATAAGAGAATAACAGCTTTTACCTGAGCACCATCTTAATCTAAAAACGTAATATCACGTGAAATATTCAGCGTTTTCTTATTCTGTGATGCTATCCATGGATTTAATATTCGCCGCTAGATGGCTTTGTGAAGCACATTACGCTGCGATAAATGATGCGCTATGTTTTCATTTATTATTATTTCATCTTGTGTAGTGCTTTGTGTCAATCGGATGCGGGATTCAAAGGACATAAGCTTTTGAAAAGCGTTATGGTCGTGTGGGTCGGGTCGGCCGCTGATATGTGAGAAAAATCCGGTATTCAGTGAGGACTCGCTGTACGCTTCGCGCTCGCTCGTAATAAGGCACTTATTGGAATCAGACGTTGAATCCACTGTGCTATGTCTGTAAAGCCGCCTACGTGAATGTGACCTTCGCTGAGGCAAGTTAATTTCATTTTCACTTAATTCCATTTATTAATGTCAGAGTCTGTGATCTCTTTAGAATACCAAAAATGGAATTAAAGTCTGTCAGACAGTTAGCATTCAAACCAACAAAATAAAATGGCAATAACCAAACATACAATACATGCAAAACACAAAGTGATAGCAATGAGCTATGTCACGTTCCAAACATGCTTTATTTGGCAATGGAACGCATAATGTGTCAAGCACTACAGTTTCCATTGCAGCTTATTAAAGGAATCATAAGACCTTCTTGAATGTCTTCTAATAATTTTCTGCAGGATGGAAGCGATGCAGCAATATTTATTGAACGTTTTTACCCCACTTTTAATATTTTTACATTAATATAGCTATTTGATAAGCTTTTGTTAGTAATTACATTAAGATTATATCAGCACTAGCAATTCTGGTCCAAATGCAAAAGAAGAAAACATTTCGCTCTAAATGCAAAGTGAGGCATATATTGCGCTCTGAATACAAGAATGTACACGTAAACACGTTGGTGAAAACACACAGCGTAAACAAAGTTGGGGCAATTGCCGATCATGTGCGCTGCAATCGTCGAAATGTTTACCAACACGCTACTAAATTATCAACAGACCCAGTGACATCGATCCAGATGTTGAAGCAGGACGATGCATACCGGTCAACAGCCGAATCATATCGCCTATAATACAAATGATTTTCTAAGTCATCATCTTCAACTGATTTCCCATGGCGGCATGCCAAAGGAATTATGTCTGCATACCTTTCATTGTTATTTTGAGTGCTTAGCATGGTCGGCCGGTGGTCATCCCTTCAACGCCTGGATCGGGGCGTTTGGAGTCAACTTTTATTGGAATGATACGTGGATGCCCGAGTCATTAAGAATGACATATCTGATTTGCATGAACTGAGTAATGTTACAACTTAGTTATGAACTAAATTTTGCCTTTTCCGCTATTTGGGACCCATAATCATTGCAGAGATACGGAAGAAAAGGCACGGGTTACGTGTTTTTATTATACGGCTCAACAGAAAGCACTTATTTGCGTGGAAACGCTTACTGAAGTTTTGAAACGTGATTTGGTATACTTAAAGACATTTTCAAGCTTTATGAATAAAATATCCAATATAACTTAGCCTCATGTACCAAAACTGCATTGCCACCTCCAATAAAGTGCGAAAAAAGGTCTTATGATCCCTTTAACGTTGATTTTGTAATGGAGACAATTTTTAGTTTTATGACTAAAATCTTCAATATAACTTCGCCTTGTGTGCCAAACTACATTGCCCCACCTCCAAGAAAGTGGCAAGGGTTCTTATGATCCTTTAAGGGAATAAAGTACTTTTATATTGAAAGCAACATTTTCTAGGCTCCCGTTTGGTATAGAAGGTTTAATCTAAGTTCAAGAATTAAGTAAATTTATTTCCTTATTCATATGTTGTAAGTTTTTACAAATTTAAAAGGCAAGTACTATACTCTTTCAAAAACCATTAGAAGTATTCCCATCACATTTGAGCGCGCCATATCTTGGGGGCCCCCCCCCCCCCGGATTTTTGTTGGGCCAAAAATATTTATGCGACCCTGGACAATGTCCCGGAAAAACAAATCGCCGAACACTTAGAAAACGCCATCATTTGTTTTAACCCCCCCCCAGGGGTTTTTGGATTTTTCCTTTTTTCCCAAAAATTTAAAAAATTGCCCAAATTTTTGTTTTTTAAATTGGTTGGTCCAATTTTTTTTGGGAATTTTTTTTTTTGCCCCCCCCCACAAAAATTGTGATATAAACCATAGTAATGTAGGTAGGATATAGCCAAGCTAAAACTTATACAAAGCTTGTAATGCTGACAATTTATGAAACAATTTCAAAACCAGTACACCTAGGCCGCCACAGAGGGCCAAGTGAAACGGCTAATTTGGTTTCCTTGTTTATTCAATGTCTGTCAAATGAATAGGATCGCCGGTCATATTATCGAAACAAGCAGGATTCAAAATATACTTTCCACTCCGTTATGTAAGGAAACAGTACGGTAAAAGCTCGCAGTTTGATGAGATCCAAAAGTACTTGCAAGCAGCTTGCAAGTACCAGTCATTGAAAGTGTTGGACGCTTATCAACTTTGCCTTAAAATATATTTCGGTAGGAATATTTGTATGCAAAATGTGATGAATTTGCAAATATTTTTGTATCGTCTATCGATTTCAAGTCATAACTCCATTTTGGTGGGAAAAGGTGATTGTTCCTCTTAACTCGTGACTGTTAACCTTCTTTTTTGTTTTTTTAAGTAATTTGTTTGCAACATATTTAATCATATCGTTAAAGATAATTGTTTCACATTAGGTCTTTATGTTGCCTTCGATTGTCTTCAAAATTTAGTGTTGGCTGTTGACATTTCCCGTCAAACTGACCACATGTCTGCACGTGCGCACGTGCCCATCACTATCCTATATCTCGGGAGCAGCTGAATGGGCGCAAATTGACCCAAAGGTGTCGGCGCGCCCTTAAACCCCAATAGAAAAACAAACAGGAACAGCTGAACCGTTTGTGTTCAAGTTTGGTGTGTGGTTACGGGCCTCCAGCCGCCACTTTCCTTTCCCACTAAAGTCGGTGGTGTGCCTCTGGACGTGCGCACGGGCACCCTTTTTGTATCTCAGAAACTACTTACCCGATCGAGCTGATTCACCATACATTTCCTTTGCGCTCGCTCGTTTATCGCCAACTGCGGTGTCTTACTGATTTCTTACGAGCTCAGTCTTGAAGGCTTTTAACACTTACATCTAAGACATCTTCGATCAAGGGCGGATCCGGCTCTGTAAAATGTTGATTTTGGTGGGAGAGGGGGAGCAAATTCAAACCTGCACCATTTTTCAGGCGTATCCGATTTCAGGAAGCGAATCCTTTATCCTACCTAAATAATGATCAGCTAATATACTGCACCGCAATACATTGCAGGTTTATAGACTGCGCCGCGCTACACATCTGAGTGGTATGCTGCACGGTTATAAGGCCTTGGCTGCACCGCAGTACATTAGCGATCGTCATAGAATGAGGGTGAATCCATAACGGCGGCAAAAAGGTGGCATTTGAGGAGGCCAAATTTCCCCAAGTTATCGTATATTATTTCTAGAAACTCATCGGATTTTGTATGTTTATTTTTAATTGATAACTGATTTAAAACAAACCCCTGAGTGAAGTTGGCTTATATTTTCTTATAAATCAGGAAATTTATTCATTGTCTCGATTGCAGATGTTTTTCAGGGGCAAGTACCCCTTACAACGACTCTGTCCCGTTAAAACCGACGGTGCCGTCGATTAATGCAATACGTATTCAGCTATGAGTAGGCATTCTGTAAACAGCAGCCGAGGGTAGTGGCAACTAGTGCTAACCTCTCCGCTCCGCTGAACGATTTATGTATACAGACTTCATTTTGTACATATCCCGTCAAAGGACTCTCTAGCGCCACCTATCATATTTGCTGGCTGCGCCACCTATCAGCGCCACTGCATATTCACTTGCTGCGCCCACTGGCGGCCGTAGACGGCTGATAAGGGGGAATGACCCATGGTAGCCTTACGGTTGGGAGGAGGCACCAGCGGTTTCCAGTGGCGAATTTATCCTGGGGGAGGGGGTAATCCAATGAGTAACGTATTTCCAAAAAGTTGTTGGGTGGGAAGGGTATTGGGCTGTCGGCCGTCAGCGAGATGTTGTTGACCGGGGGAGGGGGGAGGCGTCAGCCAGAATCACATTTATCTAGTGTAGGTAATTTGGTTTATTCTGGTAGCGTGATCTGCCTCCTCCCCATCCCCCCCTTCCCTCCCCGGTTACATCCCTGTACTGAACGATATTTTATATCAAACTCCTTCCACTTCACATCACAGCTGTTGTAATCAAGCAAAATCCATCAATTATTATTTCCAACAGACGACCGAGACGACCACACCTTTGACCTCATAGAGGTGGTGGACGTGGTGTCAGGTTCATAAAACCAGTGACTGCGTTTAATTACCACATTGAAATGTTAGCGCATGGATTGCTTTTATCTTATTTTTCCTTCAAAACAACGGATTTTTGCAATAAAGGGATGCAGCGTATTTCAGTCAAACACAGTGACTACCACAGGTGTCGTTCTCATCAATCAGGGGCGTCGGCGATAATGTTTTAGTGGAGGGGGTCGGCTGAAATGACGCAAAAATGTACCCCCACTTTGCATGCGTATATTTAAGCCACCATTGGCTGGGGAGGGCGAAAAACGCCCTGAGGGATTTTCACAATAGCTAAAAAACGAACAGGGCTATTAACGCGAAACCTCGGGTAACTTTTTCAACATCAATTTGACATCTTCTGTGAAAAAATGAAACGATTTTGTCCAAAAATGTCGAGATATATCAAATTTAGGGAAAATTTAGAACACAGACATTACCTTAACTTGTAGGACAGGTTGATGTAAGAAAATGAGAGGGAACATAAATGCACACGTAGATGTTGTCATGCGACCTGCAAAATGGATGTCTTTGATAATATTTTATACTAATGTGTCAAACCTACGTAAAATTTCGAATTAATACAAATATATAAGGTAAAATGTCGGTGTGGACAGACCGAAAAACAGAAAAAACAGACAGACAGATTATATTTACATAGTAAGTTAGATATATGTGCATCAGTTAAGACTCACGAGTCACGACATATCAAGGTTGTATATGACTCACTCAGGACGAAATACGAATACAAATTTGACCATGCAGTACATCGAGAAGTTTGATTGCAGTTTGTTAAAATACCCAAATGCTTTGCGTAAATGATGCTATATATTTTAACCTTGGTGGCTCCTGATATGCCAACTGCTTTACTTTTTTACTTTCTCTTGTTTCCTGCTGCAGCCTGACTTGTCCGTTATTCACCAGGCGAAATAGTGATATATCACTACGGACTGCCGTAACTTTGTCTCAGTGATTGTGTAATGCTCATGGCAGGCATGCTATATAAGCTCTGCACCGAGCGTTGAACTTAAGGTCGCCATCAGTCGGCTAGAAATGATACATGAGTAGCATAATGCTCACTGGCTTGTTGCCGTTGATGCAAAATAGTAAATATTTCGAGACAAAAAAATTGAAGACAGTTATCACCTTATGAGCATTTGCAGGATCTATAAATATGCATGCTAATTATACTACTGCTCGAGTAACATTAACCAACGCCAAGTGCGTCATTGATTATAAATTGGAAGCACATTGCTTCTTTAAAGGAACGTTATCACCCAGCGGTGGTAAAAAGTGCCAACTTGCTGGATAAAGTTGGCGCCAAATATGACCTCCAAGAGCTTGCTCCAGGGCCGAAAATGTCCAAAGTGTCAGTTTGGATTGTATGTGCAGTCATCAATTATTTAAGAGTAAGCATAACCGTCAAGTAGCCCAACTTAATAGTAGATGATAAAAGGCGTCCGCACATTGGTTGCCCCCACGCTGTTTAGCTGGATACCTAACCGTCCTGTATGTGGAGAGGGCACCATGAGTTGATCGTGAACAACGCTTTAATCATTATACATCAGCTATATAACATGACCCTGAGCGACGTACCTACTCGATTCATCCAAACATTCAAGGAAACAGAACAGCAACATCATTTTGATAGAAAATTCCCCCATTTTGGTATAACCCATGAGTCACGCCTAATTATTTTTCATTTTTTGTGATTTTCCTTTTCGTATATTGAAGAGCATGGACATTGGAAGCTCGGAAAACGTCTCTGCATGACAATGTCTAATCACATGGCTGCAAAGACCTCTTCAAAAAACACACAACACAAAATGTTAATAGTTGTTGCCCCCTGACCCCCTATTTTTGAACAAAAAAAAAAATCGTGTTCGAAAAAATAATGTTTCACAACCAATCGAATGATGTTTCTGCCATCAAAAATCGGCCGAGCGGTTCTCGAAATCTCTGGAGAAGAATCTACTCCCCCGCAGGTTAACGTAATCTAGGGTTGGCGGTTTAGCTGGCCGCCGCCCGGGTCGGCGCCACTCCCATGCTATAGCATAGGGGCCGCCGACGTCCTATTACATTTTACCAGCGGCCCCGCGATGCACCTAGCCGGTGCCCCCGATAGTTTTTCGCACGCCGTTTCTGAACGCTACGTCTTTATCGTCTTGAAACTTCAGACTTTTCCTAGAATTGAATGACGCGTGTTGGTCCTAAATTTGAAAAACATCGGACCAGCAGAGCGGACCCAGCTCAGTTTTTGGGGAGCGTCGTTTACGAATGCGTTTGCGGCGCATACCTCCTTCGTCGTTTGTGGTGGAATAAAAGCGTCAGAAACTATGTCACTGCTTATACATCATACACACTTGGATTATACCGTATTTGCGGGGCAGAGGCCACTTCAGCGGGACATGAAAATGGGAGGCGAATCCTCCGTCAAATTAGTAACTTTCCAATTTGTAAGAATATAAAAGGCGTTCCGCACATGGTGCCCCTTACGTTTTTACCTGGACCCGGCCTATACCAATATAATTGCATTTAACAAATTACAGCAACAAAGCCCACATGTGAAAGGGTTTTTTCTATCGTCCCAACATTCACGAACAGCACATATTCTTTAATCAGAAAAATTCCCTCTAGGTTTTTGATTTTTCATTTTTGTGAATTTTTCTTTCATATATTGAAGAGAATGACGTGGAAGCTCGTAAAAGTTCGTGCATAGAAATATGTCGAAATCACATTGGCCGCCAATGACCTTTTCAAAAAACACACAATTTTTTGCATATTGATTGCCCCCTGCCCTCTATTGTTGAACAGAAAAATAAATTTCAGGGTCCAAAAGAGCGAGTTTACCACAACGAAAATCGAATGATGTTCGCCCCATCAAATCGCCTGAGCTGGTCTCGAATTCTCTGGTGGGCAGAATCTGCCTCCCGCAGGTTAACGTAATTTTCAGCCCCCGCAGTGAATAGGTTAACAGTGCCTTGACAGACAAACACGATGGTTTAAACTGTATTTTGCTATCTTTTTTACGGTAAACAAGTTATTTGCAAAAAAATCATTTTTGGAAATAACCATTATTTTTGTACCTTATAATGACCTTCTATATCCTTAAACTATTGACCCTGATCACAAGTGTTTGAGGCCACTGCCATTTTATAATTAAACAAGCTCTCAATTTTTCCTATTTGCTCCTAACAGCATTGGTTCCCGAGATATATGGGTCTCTGGATCGAGGTCCTAAAACTGGGAAATGTATCTTTGATGACCTCCTGGGGCAAAAAATTTTGACCTGAGCAAAAAAAAAGTTTCTAAATGAATTTCTGACGACAACACTGTTTTGTTTTGGTCTACGTCTCATAGAAGCCAATTAGAAGGGTGGCTTGAAACACCCCTCAGCAGGGAGGGGAAATTTCCCGAGGCCATTGTCCCCTGGTTTTAACTAACTCAACCAACTTTTAAGTCGGTTTTTTATTCACCAGTGAATTTGCATCGATACTTGTCATGCGGGGCCAATTTTTTCCATGCAGATTTGGTTGGCGCCACCTAAGGCGTTTTTACCACCCCTGGTTTCACCTTTGCATTGGTTTTAGATAGCATTTATATTTGGCCGTTATTGAGAAATATAGATGTCTAAAAATAATTTCCCAAAAATTTAACCGTTTTTAAGCAACTCAATTCTGAATTTGCAAAAGGGGATCTGTGCAAGAGCCGCCTCCGATTGGCTGACAGCCACTTCAAGCATCTTTAAGACTGTTGGTACGGGGAGAAAAACGACTTTACTTATGTGTCTCACCTTGACGGGATCACCTGCTGCTATTACGATAACAAAAGACTTGTATGTATAGGAGTGCGCCAGAGATTGTGCCTTTTCTGTATAGCTCTCTATATCTCAATAATGACGTCATTGTCCAAAATAAAAATGATTGAATGAGCCAGGCCAGCTGAAGAGCTCCGACTGAGCTGGTGGGCACAGACGAAATGGGGGGGGACTCTGGCAGATGATGATGAGTGATTGATATCGTGAGGCAGGGTGGTGGATAAAGGGGAGGGGGAGCTGCTCTCCCACTCAAGAAGTTGGGTGGTAAAAATGTGACTTTACCCCCACAAATTTGTAAAAGAGCCCTCCCTGCGTCGGCCCTGGCGCGCTGCGCTCTCCATGCGGACGAAGGTCGCTGGTGACGTGTCTGTAGCCTGGTCACACCAGCGGCTTCGGAGCGGGGTCTCGGGTCGGTCTCAAAACCGGTGCCAAAAAGTGACTTCGAGAAACAAGTATCACCATCGTTTTCAGCAGCACTTACTTCATATTTGTACTACAGTCGGCGTACATTTGACGACTTGCAGAAAGGTGAAACATTCCTTTTAACACCATTCCATTCACTATTACTTTGTAATTACATTACCTCACGACATTGACGGCGGAAGATATTTTCGGATGGGGGCGCAAAGAAACCCAGGGAGCCCCCTCGGCCAAAAAGGCCCCCTCGGTCAAAAGGGTCCCTAGATCGAAAGGCCCCTCACGTCCTAAGCCCCTCCCCAAAAAAGCGCGAAATTATATATCCTCGGATTTAGACCACTACAGTTTGCAGGGCTACAAATGGTCGCAACAAACGTCGGTCAAGCTCATGTTGAAGTCTCAGGCCTTCCGAAGTTCCGTGGGCCCCATCAGGCCAACTGAGGACCTTCTGTCAATCCTAGAGGGATCCTCAAGCTGACTTAGGGCACTTTGGGGCCCTCGGTTATTTCTTCGGTACAAAATCAAACTAACTTCTTGGAGGGCCCTCTTTCAAATTTGTGGGGTTAAAATCACATTTTTACCCCCCAACTTCTTGAATGGGAGAGCAGCTCCCCCTCCCCTTTATCCACCACCCTGCCTCACGATATCAATCACTCATCATCATCTGCCAGAATGCGGCGGCCCGTCTGTGCCCACCAGTTCAGTCGGAGCTGTTCAGCTGGCCTGGCTCACTCTGTCTGTCTCACACGCGGTCAGCAGGGCCGGACCAGACCGTCTCAGTCTGGGGGCCGTCACAGGCCGGCCCATCACACAGCAGAGGCTGTATCGGCACCGGGTGCGCTGCCAAAGGCCGTACGGCCGCCCGGTTGCGTTGCATGCCGGCTGGGCTGTGGCTGTGCCTCCTGGGCTGTGCCGCCGGCCGCCGCCGCCGTATTGACGAGCACGGCAGCCCGGCGCCGCCTGCCCCCTGGTGGTGGCGGCGCGCGCGCGCCTCGCCGCCGCCAGCCGGCCGTCATGGCCCAAGGTTAGTGCTGCGAGAGCGCCGGCGGTGTCGGTGCAAGGCGCGGCTACGGCCTGCACGGCGCACCACGGAGCGACAGTGTAGCCGACGGGCGGGCGGCGAGCCCTGGTCAGACAGTGTCAGCGCCGGCTGTGAGAGCGTGACGCGTGTGAGTGCCCGCGGTGTGCGCCGGCGGCGACGCGGAGACCGGGCGCTCCTCGGCGGCCGAGGAGCAGCGTGGACTGAAGTCAGGTAGGTCAGCACCATGATGATTTGCAACAAACCGCCGAGGTCGCGTGGGCCGGCGGGCGGGCGGGCCGGCGGGCGGTCACGTGACCGGCCAGCGTCGCGTTGCCTGGCGGGGGGCGTGGTCACGTGGGTTCGGCATGCCGGCGAGTATGCGGACTGCGTGACGTCTTGCAGACCGCGGTCGGTCGTGTTTGGACGGCGCTCTGGGTGCGTCGGCCCTGGCGCGCTGCGCTCTCCATGCGGACGAAGGTCGCCGGTGACGTGTCGGCTGTCTGGTCACACCAGCGGCTTCGGAGCCGGGTCTCAGCCCAGTCCCAAAACCGGTGCCAGAATCGCCGCCCTCCGCCCTTGGATAGGCATCAGAGAGTGGGCTGGCACCTGAGTGAGGCTCCAGACAGCAGCGCCGCTCACTCCTCCACATTCCTGACACGTTATTTTCTCGTAGTCTAAATAGGACACACCTCTTTGGCATGCGAAAACATCGCCGCCTTCGATGTACCCATTAACCTAGGAATGTAACCGGTGTTGTTCATGTTCTCCGAGCGGACTCCGCGCCCGCTGCACCTTCGTAAAGCGGCTCCTTCCAGTCTGGGAACCCGGCCGTCTCGGGTTTCCCATCACTGGTGGGTGCAGCTCCTAAATCCAACCTCTGCCCATATCCACGTCGGTGCTCCGCGCGCGCCTTACGTCGCCATGGTGACGGCACTGAGTGAGCCTCTGTGTCCAGTGACGCCGATAGTGGCGCAGGGACGCCAATAGTGGCGCCGCAGCCCGTCACTCAAGAGTCAACGTCACCAGCTTAGAGACTCTCCGGCTATTTTAGAGCCTCATAACGAATCCTCGGTCCATCTCAGGGGCCTGAGGCAGAGCCCTCGGGCCAGCTCAAGGCTCCTCAGGTCAGCTCTAGGCTGCCTGAGGCCAGCGGAGGGTCTCAGACCGAGTCCACTGGCCAGTTTCGAGTTTCAAATCAAACGCTCGGGCAGAACAGGGTGCTCACTATGAACCAGCAGGCACCAGGACAGCTCAGGGTCTCCGGTCCGGAGACAAACCGAGCGCCATCCGGGATGGATGGAGATGGAGATGGAGCTGTGGACACTGAGACTGATTTATTTAGGACGAGGGTGGGGCGCCAGGGCTATGTCGACAGCCTCCGATAGCCGACCCTGAGCAGTTGAAAGCGAGGCTGCAGTTGAGCCACCACATGGCACACTCCTGGGATATGAGAAGTAGTGTTGTGAAGGACGGGGTGGTTTGGTTGCGGGTCGTGACACATAAGCTGGCACGGTGATGGGTTAGCCACAACAATGAGCGATCCTGACTCAGGACGCCTCAGCCTGGCACTCGCTGCTGTATTGTGAAGGGCATGGCGCAGTGAGCACGTGGCAGTTGTGATCGTAAAAGGCTCCGGTGAAAAGTGTAGTCCAACAATAGACGCCTCTGGGTCGTA